>PNEQ01015666.1:57221-103353 GCA_003012365.1 Medauroidea extradentata
TGTGTGTGTGTATATATATATATATATATATATATATATATATATATATATATATATATATATATATATATATATATATATATATATATATGGCGAAGCCTAAACATAAACCATCCAATAAAACTCGTTAATATCCACCAAGTAAAGTTATGTAAGGAAGCACCATAAAAACCCTTCGCCACGACATACATTTTCTTGTATCAAAGCATCTGTTTTAGCATAACCCACTGCAACGATACTTTATCGCAAAAATTTGTCAGTATATGCTAAAGGGAGTAGATAAATATTCTGCAACTATCACAATTTAGGAACAATTAAAAAAAAGATTCTACGATTTATTTTTTTTTTGGCTTAGTCTGAAAAGAAGCTAACTTTATCATCACAGGAAATTATTTCAATTAATATTTAGGTAACACTAACATATTTTGCAAACCATTTTATATTGGAATGTATGATTTATGCTTTAGGCAATTTTTTAGGCTCCTCATGTGTTTTTACGTTCAGCCAGTTCTTACTTTTCTGCAATTTTTTAAAAATAATTACATTAATGCGACTAAGGTAGTAGAAGACCTATATCATTTCACGTAACTTTCAAACGTTAGTTTGGAAATCCACAATTAAATTTATTTATTGGCAGACACTGTTTGATTGGAAGGATCTTAAAATCAATTATTTTACTTTGAATTAGCATTATCATATAGTATAGTGTGTCAATAATATTCACGTAACGATATATAATACTTTTATAAACATAGTTTTCGGCAAGAATTTTTAATTTGTGCTTCATTTAGATACATTTATATGTTTTTATTTTTTTTTTGTTCGCTGTATTGGTAATATTTTATAGAGGATAATATTGATAATGGATGTTATTTAAAATAATCACGTATACTCTTCTTCTGTTTTTCACAATATTTACACACACATACATACACGCACACATTTAACAATACTTTACCTACTCGTGTCGTGTGAATGGTTGTATGATAAAGGCAAATATAACCTCTAGCAGTTTAAACTTTAAATGGTACAACCAATTGCATACTGATTAAAGCTTGTAAAAAAGTGAATGTTAACTGATTCTGTCAGTATCCTAATATTGTAATAACAGTATTTTGTGTTTGTTTGCCATGTATAAAAAAGAGGTATAAATCGCTGGAAATGTTATCTGACTGCAAAAGTCGTGTCTGGTTTTATTTCTTTACTTGTGCGAGTTTTTATTTCAGTGCGACAACTGGAGTTCAGTAACTCAAATAGCGGGAGCTAGCCTCCGCGCGTGGTCGCTTAGGCACCGGTCTACGGTGAGAGAGGTCCTGAGTTCGAATCCCAGCTCGAGCAATAGTGGTGTGTTGTCCCTTCACCTCATTTCTCCCTAATTGGCTCTGAACACCTCGTTGTTATTAAAAAAACCGTAAAACCCCCTCACCACAAATAGTGGACGATGGTAATTCAACGTTCAGTTAGGCCTACGTTACGCCCAATATGTTGCAAGATAATATATATCGTTACCAAAAAATGTGTTCTGATTCTTTATCTCGCTTTCTGTCTCTCTCTTTCTCAATGCTACTACGATTGTTCTGCGGTATAGGGTTATATGTATATATAATAACGCATGCTGTCTGTGTGATGGAAAAAGCTTGTTTGTCGCCTTTTAAACGCACTGAACATTCTTCGCAGGAGTCACCTCACCTCACCTCACAGGACGGGCAGGGTAAAGAGCACAAGAGAAAATGCTTACACTTTTGGCGCGAGAAAGCCCTCCATCGCTGAGTAGATTTCTGTGTTGCTGCAGACAGGCAGGTAGCCGTCAACGGACCGCGACGAGGCGTCGGCTACGACGCAGGAACAACGCGTTTCTGTTTGCGGGCGCTGTCAAAACAGCCGTGGAGTTTCTCCGGAGTGAAGAGTTAGAGGAGTTCATCTCGAGTTGTTGAGTTCCTGCAGCAGTGGCTGAAGCACGCCTCAGCCCTTAAGTCAGTGAACCTGGCGCGTGAGCCATGCTATTGCGTGGTAAGAAAAGTATTTTTTTCTTTTGAAACTATCAACAATTCTTACAATGCGTTTATATACGAAATAAGCCACACTTCAAACTGTATCCCTATGATTTGAAAAAATGCCGCTCGTTATTTATAAACATAATTTACAAGCTCCTCAAAAGTGCTAAAAATAACTTTCTCGTGTTGCTGTAACTGAGAAAATATCAACGTTATCGTAAAACAAGACTATACAAACCTGCGTTGGACTTGATTATATACTCTGCACAAAAAAAACGAGTTATCGCTTGAATTCTCATTGAAAAAACTGATTATACGAGAACACTGCACACTAATTTGGTACTTCGCGCCTAGATGCGATGAGATGTGTTTGACGGACCTGTTATATTATCGACTTATCGCCTTCCTCAATGCCGTGGCTCAAACGTAAAAAAAAGTTCGTAAGGGTGACCTTGAAGCGCGCATCATGTGCCGTATCGTCACAACGAGTCAAGCCCTGGCACTAGTGTGCAAGAATCCCGCCGATCTATTTTTAAGCAGTGACTGATATAATTTTATTGGTGAAAAGTCTGTAGGAAAGTTCAGTGCACGTCTTAACCTGAGTTTCACGTACATCTGATTAATACATTTTTGTGTACGGCCGTCTGAAAATGCCGTTTTATCTATGTCGAAGGGCTTATAAATAGTGTCTTCAATGAGCATGGTTAGTTAGCGCCAGGATTTTGTCGCGAAAATATTTTTGCCCCACTTTGTTTCAGCGTCTCACGTGCACATCGTCAGCTCTGCTTCATGGTAACTGGCAGCGTGTCTTTGTTCCAACACGTGTCTCATTTGACTTCACTAATCAGAATTATGTTATTGTGACACCGTACATCTGTAATTTGACAAGACAAGTGAGAGTCAAATCATCCAATCATAGACGATGTAGCAGAGCTGCAGATGTGCACATGACACACCGAAACCAAACGTTGCACAAATATTTTCGTCATTAGATAGTGTCTCTAAGCGTGGTGTTTAACAATAACATTCCGATCTTGTCCGAAGTGTTTTCTTTTCTTTTCTTGTGTTAGGGGGGGGGGGGCGGTGGCAAAATATCAGACCATTCGCCTCCCACCAAGGTGATTTGGGTTCGATTCCCGGCGAGGTCGGTCCCCGGATTTTCGCATGTAGGAATCGTGCCGGACGATGCCGCTGGTCGGCGGGTTTTCGCGATGATCTCCCGTTTTCCTCGCCCTTTTATTCCGGCATTTATCCATAATCACCTCATGTCACCCCACCCCAGCGCTAAAGACCTCGATGTTGAGAGCTGACCAAAATCTTTCACTCATTCACTTTTCTTACGTTGGCACATCTGGAATAGTTTCGTAAATAAAACCTGTTTTCGATCCCACAGCAACCCATTTTAAGCGTGTGGTAGGCGGGATGCTTGGATAAATATCGAATGGAGAGGGTACCCCGATGTCTGTGTATCGTACCCCGAGTGCAGATTTTATGACTGGACGCTCGTAGGCAACTGCATAACACAATGTATGACATGAAATGAAGCCGTACAATGGAGTAGTGACGAAATGAGAAAGGTGGAGATTCCCACAATGTCCGCCACATTTCAAACATGCGAAAAATCTGGACTGAACCCACCGGGAATCGAACACGGATTGCCTTGGTGGGATCCGAGTGATCTGACCAAAATTTTTTTTACATTAAAATGTTTGGTGCAGTGGCGATGAGGAAGCTTCCGCATCATCACTGCACCAAACATTCCCCCCTTTAATGTGACTTAATTTCAGTGGCCCCAGTACTTTCCGTGAGACAATTTGTATAGTGACAATTTTTGAGACGAAATGGACAAACACAAATTTACACCCAGCCAGACCTGGGAATCGAACCCAGAACCCCTCCGCACCAAAGCCGGCCGCTCAACCAACTGAACCACGGGTGGTCGGCTCCACTCGAACACCGTGGCCACGGTGGCGTCCGTGAGATTTCTTTATACACCTTATATTGAAATTCTTGGTTTTCAAGTCGTAATAGTTGTTTTATTAGAGTGTAAATAAAGATGTACTACGGTAGAACCAATTTAATGCGTGTGTTCTTTTACATTTGTGTGATAAATTTACACTACTTTTAAAATGCAATTCGTAAACAGTAAGACAAATTTAGCATACTACTTTATTCCTCACTCTTTAAAAATTACGTCAAACACAAAGCAACTTCAGCCGGAGAACGTTATTAAATAACATATAATACATAAAATTCGTTCCACCTTTAAATAGATTTTATTGATACTTTTAAAAGAATATTACTACTTAAAAACCAATAATTTGTACATCTGGATATAGTGGAATGAATATTATGAATCTTAGGCCAAACAGACCAACGCTCAGAAAAAATAATGCTGTTGATTGGTGAGCGATCAATTTGTGTGCTGGCAGCACGTGAAGCACAGTTCCAGAAGAAAAGGTCTTGATATTGGAGTTACAAAATTTATTTACTGTTAACTGAGGTCGCACCTGAAGTAAACATTGACACCACTGGTGCAGAGGTGCTTTTTTAAAATTCCTGTAATTCAAACGACAGGCAGAATGTTCGTGACTTAATAACTAAAGAAATTAGTATCATGATGGTAATGCTTGTCATTTTTGTATAGTCCCACTCCGTCGGCGGAAACTTCAGTTGACAGTTAGACATGCACGACTGACAAACGACGTGATTGGTACATGTATCAGTTTTGGTGGCCGGTAGAATTTGAATTCCAAAGAAAATTCACCAAATCCATTTGTCCGACATAAATATAACATTTGTACTAACCATGTTATTAGAAATATATTGTCTCTAACATTGTGATGTAAGATAAATACACTAAGAAAAAAGTATGACCAAAATGCATTTGAACAACTCAACAATATCTTTAAATACTGGCAACCAAATTATTTGTTTGCAGTGTTTTTGTCGTTTTACAAAATTACGTTTGTGATAATAACTACAGATATTTCTGAACCAAACATACTTTGTGAGTTTGCAGTAAATGATATATATTAAATATTTACATGGTTTAAGATTTTTTATATTATGATAATAAACTTTAACTGATTTGACAGAAACTGCTACACAAATGATTATTACGTGTAACTATATTGAATAAAATCAGGGGATTCACTTGCGTCCACTTGTCAACCCCTAGACATCCCGACCTACTTTTAAATGTGAGGTTTTTGTTTTCACATATTCAAATACAGTTTAATTATTTAAATTGATTTATTAAATGACGCACAATGTATGTGTATATTCACTCTATTCCAGCAAAATACATATCTGAGAGTGTTCTCGTATCAAAAATAGAACACATGAAAGCTTGCGGTAGTTCCCAAGATTTATTGATTTGTATTTGCATATTTGTAATTAATTTTCTACAACTAAATTTTGAAATTTAGAGCGAGTAGTGACGAAATTTTTAAACTGAAGTGAGCTGACTGTGATCTATATTTACTTATGTCAGACTGAAACCATCAAAGAATTAGTTTATCTCCAATTACGTTTACACAGATAAAAACATTAAAGGTATTCAAACAAATATGATCTTAAAATAACTATGAACTCATTCTCTATTTCTGTTTAACTTTCTTTTAAAATTATTAACTTATCATTAGTGTTATGAAGAAGTTTACATTAAAAATACTATCTTAAGGAAACTTTCACTTTAAGTGTCTTGTACTTTGCAGCAAAAGGACACTTCATGCACGAGCTACACTATAAAAGAACTTCTTAAGAGGGCGTGGTACACAATTCAACGCTAAAAGCATTTACTATAACTATACGTATCTTGGAGCTAATTTGCGGAAATTAAACAATAACAATCCTAGACAATAGTTTTAGCCATCGTTTTAAACAAAATTGTTTCCAGTGTTACGAACTTCTGAGGCACAATCTCTGGCGCCGGAACCTCGAGCATTTAGCTGCGGCGCAAGAGACCACGCGTAACGAATTAGTAATTCTAGATAAATATTTACTCATGAAGTTGGCAAATACCATTATCTAGGATTGTCATTGAGTATTTAATCCATATTGGCTTCGATAAAAGCGTACAAATTAATTGAGGTTTTCAGCGTTTAATTATCTACCACACACTCTTAAGGAGTAAAGGAAGTATTTAATCCATACACAGAATGGAACACTTTCCATGCTTCAGCTTGTAAGAGTTATTTTACAACCCACGGACTGGGGAGAATGGAGAAAACAACAGTGCCGTGTAATAATTCACTTGCTATTTCTTCATGGGTATTCCATGAAGACACGACACTGCAAGCACAACATTTGACGCACCTCCTATGCGTACGCTCAATGTATGTAAACAAAAAATGTTCAATAGGCAACGCGGTAACTTTCTTGGCAGAGGGTACTGGAAAGCTGTTGTACCGGTAAAACTGTATCAGTCTGTGTGGTGATTAGTTTAAACATAGCTGAAAGATACACTAACGCATCTTTTGACAGTACAGGCATTTTAAAATTAATTCCCGTTTACTTATAGTCCATCGGAAGCTGAAATAAATAACCATCTTAAATAGAGGAAATCGCCAGCAATGTAACTATACAAATATAGTTTCTACATTATAAGTTTGCCTGATTTTCATATTTCTCTTCTGAGAAAGATTCCTGACAGCTTGGAAAACAGCGTCTCTGCAATATTGTTTAAAGACACTACTCTCACAAGATAAATACCACAAGCAGAAAGACACTTTTCTAAGAAGAAAATGCCACAAACAGGAAAACTTCATGGTGACGTCAGCATACACAGTTGACTATTTTCTAAAAACAAATAAGAATGCTACCATTATTTGTGGGAAACAATATTACTTTATCTATTTTCTCCCCACTCCTACACTAATGTGCCAAATTTAGAATTTTTTTTCCAGCGCAGCACTGTCCTTTCTACCGTCTTCAGTGGCAATTTGGGGAGGAAATTCTGACATCCAGGTGTCAATGAAATGAACTTATTTCAATTCATACATTTCCTTCAATTTTCACTGGTTAAGTTGTCACATAGCCCGTCTTTGCTGCTGTCAACTGCCGCAATGAGAAAAAGAGCATCGAGTTAGAATTGGGAATCTTTCCAGTTTAAAATTACAATCTTCGTGCGTTAGAAGTACTAGGTAGTTTATATAGTTGGGAGTGAATTGAGTCGTAGGAATGGACAAAGTGCGGAGGTCATTCAATTAATTTTTTCTGATTCGGAATTTTATTTATATAAATATTATAAATAACAAATGGGTAACTTGCCATTTATGTCTGTGCAATTCTCACAAAATAATGTGTTTCTTTATGAAAGTTTAAAACTGGACTCTACATATTGGCTATAAAATAATTTCTCACGAACTTTGAATTCTGTATTAATCCGGAGTAAAAAGTGGTAAAATGTTATTCCATCTTTACCCGCTTTTTGTGACTAATATACTTTCGGAAAGAAAAGGTAAATGACGCTGGTTGGAGTAAAATATGAATTTTATGCAAGAGAGATCGTCTTTTATTCTTGTTTCTTGCCTACCTTATTTTTATTGCTTTCTACCGTGATTTATGTTTTAATTTCGCGGGTTTCATTTCAACGACACGCACCCACGTAGTGCCTTTGTCAGGGTAAAATATGAGGTACGGACGGGGCGCAGAAAAAAAAAGCACTTATTTTGGAACATTGAACATATTTTATGATAAAAATAAGTTATTGTTTCTTGTATTGATGAACCTTTATTCACCTTCGGCAAAGTCGAAATAATTAAAGTTAGTTATTTTAGGATCCTAAAAATTTATGTAAGGCATTTTGAAATGTAAAGCTATCTACTTTGAAGATATTTCATAAAGCCTGAAATAAAATGCAAATAATTCTTGGGTCTTTAAAATTTTCCGCCAACACAGCGAATTTCGAGCAGTGCTGGCGGTCATAAACCACAGCTTATTTGATGCGAGGGAGTTCCATCCTATAAATATCGCGTGGTCCGATATATTATCTTCAATCCGCACGATGGCTGTGCGCACTTGATAACGTCGGGGGGAAAAGTCTCATAAAAATTCCCTCGCTGTTAGTCGAAAAAAAAAAAAAGGAGGGGGAAACGATAATCGCGGAATGCTGCGGTCCCCCCGAAACCCTTTAGCAAATAAAAGTTGCTTTGGAACGCGCGCTTATCGAGTGGGCGGGACCTAATATCCGATCACGAGAGCACGCTACATGGTATTCCAGGATATCTAGAAGCTTGAATCATTGCGTTGACTACGATAACTGGTGGGTATGTGAGGGAAGCACGTGGAGAATTAATTGCCCTTTATTCACTTATCGACGAGGAAGGTGGAAAAAGAGACTCAATCAGGATGCCGTGCGACCCGGTGTTATGAACAGGAATGCTTCTTCATGATGGCTTTTGACGACGGGATCGTAGGTCAGGCTCGGTTACATAATCAACTAAACTCACTGCATGCAATAAGTACTACGATAAGTATTCCCGCTCGCTAGCCTACATCACTGTAAAAAAACTTCCTAAAATGTGTAGGAAGTTATTATACCAGGCGCAGTATGTGACAGTTACCATACTTCCGTCTTGTAAATATGCAAACTTTTACAGTTGTTACAACACAAGGCTGGTAACTTCAGTATACATGTGACTGTCTTATAAAAAGGTTTAGGAGTGTTACCATGGATGTTTGGGAAACTATTCTACCATTCCTACTTTCTTAGCGTTCCTATACGCACGTCTGGTAAATTTACAAACTATTTTTTAGGGTGTACGGTCGCAAGTCAAAATAAAACTCTGCCCGTCACAAAAATGTTACGGTAGTAGAAACACGACAGATAAATTAAAGGTTCAAACAATGGTAACAATAAGGGTAAGGCTATCCTAGCCCATGGTACTATAGACTTCGAACTTCAGTAACATAAATGTTCTTAACATTTTAATAGTGACCTTATGTGTGACATATTGGTCATTTATTAACAAAACTGCCGAGCGAGGCGGAGCAACGGTAACGCGCAGGACTCGTATTCGGGAGGACCTGGGTTCGATCTCCAGCTCCGGGCATCCTGATTTCGGTTTTACATCGTTTCCCGAAATCGCTCCAGGTGAATTCTGGGACGGTTCCTTACAAAGACGACGGCCGACTCCTCTCCCACCTACTGTCATTGTACCAAGTTATATGTCACCTTCTCAAATGACCTAACTGTTGACGAGACGTAAAGCCCATTTACCTTACTTTACACATGCCTGCTCTCTGTTGATATTTTAGTGACATCGGCGCACAGATACTTCATATCTTTCTGAAGACCACGAAGTGGCTTGTCTCAATATTAAATATTTTATTAATTATATAAAATACTTTACGATATTGCATTATTATATTATTTCATATTTTTATTTATGTATAAATATATATAGCCTAATATTATTAGCCAATAATTTTATCGCCATATACGGTCGGTTTACTCCACAATTATTTTATTCGCTACGTGTGTAAACTGTATTTTTTTACGTCGCTTTAGGTGCTGTACATTTTCCTTTTTTCACGTCCTTGATTTTTTTTTAGTATAATTTTACTTATTGACAGTTTTATACATTGGAACAGATTTATCGCCTTGGTCGAATGCATGCGGGGAAGGAGGAGGGTATTCGTCCTGCGCCAGTTTTGAAGTGCCATTCTAGGATTCACCTGGATTGATATAGAGAAACTCTGGGTATTCGAAGTCGCGATAGCCTGGCTGGTAATTGAACCGGCGTCCTCCCGAATGAGACGCAAGCGAAGGCGCGAACACACACATAACACACACAACACAGAAACACACACAGCACAGACACATAACACATCTCAAAACGTCAAAGAATAATGTAGCAGGAAACTTTCAAAACCAGTCATCTCCACAAAAACCTCTAAATTAAACATATATTTTCTATTTGATACTGGTGAGTTACATACGAATATATAGTCAGATTTAACTGTGGTTCCATTTAAAAAGTAGACAAAATGGGCGTTTTCATTCCAAACCAGGCCTGACCACCCCCACTATAACGTAGCCGTAAGAAGGCCACAACGGTTGCTATCTATTGGAAGGCGTTCAGATACGAAATGCCGCATTGCTGCCAAACAACAAAAGGGCTAAAAATTTCCCTTGGCTCCTTGAATATTTGTCTATTGTACATTCCTAGGTAATTGAGCGAAGTGACAAGAATTTGAAAATTCGTGTCGTTATTGAACACTCTCTTAAGGGTGCTGCCTGTTGGGTTACTTCTTGTTGTACAGAGCTTTAGGATCAACGGTTTTATTTTAAAACTATGTAACTTCTTTTCATGGTTCATGATAATGGATAAAATAAAAGAACTATTACTTGCCTGAAAAATATTACATTATATATGTGCATTTTATTTGCACTCTAGGTAAGTGAAAATTGCTAAAATTTACGCATTTAAAGGTCAGTTTTGAATGTTAAATTTTCCTCATACAAACGATAGAGTTGTGTTTAGAGTTGTCTTTGGAAACGCACCACACTATTTTCTTTACTATCTGAACAAAAAATTAGGGTCACCTCTTAAAGTCGTACTTGTTATGTATCTGTATGACAGGTTTGGTGCTTAAATGTTAAATATACTGCGCTGTAATGTCCCATTACAAAAAAAAAAAAAAGGTGGGTTTCTTCCTCTAACATCCCCCTCTCTTCTCTCTCGAGAAAGAAAATATCGAATACTTGACGGGACACGAAAACCGAATGGCCCTGTGATTATACTGAGACATACGTACTTCAGTGCTGCAGTAAGTGTTAGGTAGGGGGGTTGCCATAGGGATGGCTTGCTGATTTTATTACTGCAGAGATTCGGAAGTACTCCAGTCATCGATTATGACATCAGCAAGGGAACGCCTCTGATACATAATGTATCCAGCTCCGCGACAGTGACATTTATTTTCCATTATGATAATGCGGTCACCAGCGGGTGGCAGGCTGTTCGTATTTTCATGAACCGCTGACGGGATGGGAGAACAAGATTTGATTTATACACACTTCATTTTTCTCTCAGTGCTCTCAAACACGTGTGGTGCAGAAGGTACTGCGGACAGGGCAATCTGTTACATTCTGCTGTTCTTAAGGATTTATTATGCCAGCACCCCGGGTCGGAAGGCTCTGGCTGTTACAGGATGACTTACGGCCATATTTACGACCATATTTATAAATTTGTATCTGCAAAATGATAAATACAAGTTAAGACTTCCATATTTACAACCATATTTATAATTTTTTATCTGAAAAGGGATTAATTCAAGTTAAGACTTAAATTAAAAATTTAAAAAAAAAAACCGACTCACAGGATACCAAATTTCAAATCGATCAGACCAGTATAATTGCTCACATTCACTCAAAAAGACTAGAAAAGAGATATTGATCTTTAAACGTCTGAACAGATTTCCTTCAATCTTAGCTAAGAACAGTCTCGATCAAGTCACCTTTCAAACAGAAAAAAAAAAAATATCTGTTCATTCGTTTAGAAGCTACGATGCCACAAACAGACACACAGATACACAGACAGTCACGTCAAACTTATAACACCCCTCTTTTTGCGTCGGGGGTTAAAAATACGATTTCACGGTAGGTAAATGCAACAAATCAAGACATTTTTCTTTAATACAGTGCTTTGAAAGTCAAAATCTGCTCAAATCGGGTGCAAACAATGCAGTTAACGTAATAAACTTTGCCAAGTAAATCTTTGTTTATGCTATCCACTGTTATACACACAATATTGAGGACGTTTTTATTTATTCAAGTAGCCAAAATAAATAACAGTTGAAGGATTCAGCTACTGATAAATATGTACTCATGATTTTCGCGAAAATAATTTTGCACGACTTTGTTTCAATGTTTTACATGCACGCCTGCAGATTTTGATTCTTGGCTACTGGCAGCGAGTCATTGCATAGAGGCATCGCTTCTTTGACGAAGCTAAACAAGACAAGGATACTGCGATACCACGTTCTGTGACTAGCATGTTGAGTATAAAAACACTGAGATGTTTTTAACATTCAGTCATTGACCTTGAAGCAGATCTGCAGGTGTGTACGTAAGGCGTTGAAACAAGTTGGTGAGAAAAATCTTTTCATGAAAATCAGGTGCCTTGCTTGTGAATTACTTTAAATATTTATCTTTTTGTACTGTAAAATAATGTTGCAATTCATATTACTAGCTTATTAATTGCGTTTTACTGGCGACATAAAATATGACACTCTTCATCTCACTCTCCAGTTGTTAGATATTATTGAAAATACTTTAATATGTTGTGTATGATAACATGTCTCATGAAGTAAGATTTACTTGGCTAAATTATACCCTGTAGTTTCTGCTACCGATTTAAGAAAATTTCGACTTTCATGGCACTGTATAATGCCATTGTTTTATTTAACTTAATTCTTCCGAAGTATATTTTTCTTGATCACTTCCGATTTAAAAAGTAAGAAAATTGATGGAAATGCTACTTATGGCCATGCGCACTTGTTTTTCACGTCGCTTAGGTGCAAGAAAAATCAAGTTAATTTCTACAGAATGTTATGATAAAATTGTAGTGTGTGTGTAGTCACACAAAGTAAACTTCACTAGCAAAATATTTTATATTTTATTATGGCTTATTCTCATAACAAAATCTGTAATATTTAGGGTAAAAAATCTTTTAAGAAACGCGAAGTTATAGCTACGAAAATAGTTGGGTGTAAATAATCACATATAAGTGTCAAAACAATGCATCAAATCTTCCATAGTGATATTATGTTATTTAAAAATGTACATCTGAAATCATTGCATAACTACCATCCCTAGCACACGTAGGCCCTTGAGCAGCACATAACCGCCCGAGAAATCTCACAACGATAAAGTTGCAGAACCATTTTAGTTCTAATGCCCAGAAACAGAAAAATGTTCGAATTCTTTTTCGGGAAACTTTAACCCAAACATATGAGTATTTACGTCACTACAGTTAGAATTGAACAGTTAATTAAATACACCCAGATAAAACTACATTGCAATTAATAACCACGGCTTATCAAGTTTGGAATGAAATAAACTTCTCGCTGGAACGGGCTAGTTATTATAAACAATCGAGGCTCGACAATGCAAGTATAAATAATTAAACTGCAGGTTACAGAACTCGGGAAATATTTCTTTCACTGTGTGCTGTACATATTTAGTATCGGCCTGTGGGTAGTTGCCAGGTAGGGCTGCAGATAGTGGGAACTATACATTCCTGATGAACACGTACATCGATGACCATGGACACAGACCAGAAAATTTCGCGGGTTCGCTGACTTGCATGCAGGCCTCCAAGAATATCCGTGTACTCAGACAGACAGCAGATGTCTTCGACTGCTCGCTTTCATATTGATACATGAATGTGCCTGCATTTAATTGCTTCTATGACATTAACTGAATACCTTCCAGAAGTAGTCATATAAGTCGAACACCAATTCTAAAAGTGACACGAACTTACAGCTGATAGATTTCTAGCTTACGCCTAAACGAAAAACCGAATTTCTCCGGTCGCTAAACATGGAAGCTATACTGATTAGGTCTACTGATTCTTTCATGACTTCTCATGCTGGAATCACAAAGGCATAACAGAAGCGACACGACCGCTGCTACACTAAAAAAACAAAAGAAACCCGCCAATCAGCACGACAAAATGGCGGACGTAAGTCAAATTCCGAATACAAATTATATCGGCGTTATTCGAGTTGGAATATAATTTTTCGTCCAATTTTTTTTGTGAAACAGATCACTAGGTAGTAAATAGCATTTAATTATTTTAAAGGAGAGATTTTTGCTGGTTAACATAAGAAAGTCATAACCTTTTAAAGCAAACTTGTAAATGTGCGTTCATTTACACATTTCGGGATGCCAGTAGGTATTTACAATATATTACAAATAAACGCGAAAATCTGAAATACTATGAACATATGTGGCTGTCGTACTAAAGGTTAGTATTTGTAGTGGCAATGAACATTTGACATATTTCATATACACGTACATACAAGCACACATATATACTACTTGTATTGCCTGGCAGCCAAACTACTGTTCCCTAAAACGAGAATTTTTTGTGTCGCATCGCGCCTGTCGTGTCGCTCCTGTCGTGCCTATATGTAGAGGTACGTCAATTTCGCGGATTCATCTGGCAGTAGCCTAGATTGCTCAGTCCTTACACGCTCTGCATACAATAGATTATTCATTGGCAGGGCCACGATTTTGTCGCGAAAAGATTTTTGCCCCACTTTGTTTCTGTGACTCAGGTGCACATCGGCAGTTCCATTTCAAGGTTATTGGCAGCGTGTCTTTGTTCAGACACGTTTCTCATTTTACTGCACCAATCAGAATAAGATTATTGTGAGTCTGTACGTCTATAATTTGCCAAGGCAAGTGAGAGTAAAATCATCCAACCACAGACGATGTAGCAGAGCTGCAGGTGTGCACATGACGCATCGAAAGCAAATGTTGCAAAAAGCTTTTCGCCATAAAATCGCGGCTCTATTCATTGGCTTACAACATTACAAGCGATAGCTCTATGAATCATTTCCTTATTTACTACTGGCTTGCAGTAGTCAAACGCGTTTCGTGACAGCCGCCAGCTAATCACACACGTGATTATGAAGTACATATTTTTGGCGTTCAACCTGACATGGAATGTATTTGTGAATTTGACGTACCTCTAGTATGTGTGATTTCGGCATCACTAGTATGCGTCGCCTACAAACCAGCTTGTCAATGGGCGTAGCTTGAGCTAGCACATAACAGTACGTGGTTTTCAACAACTGCATCCTTACGAGCGGCCACTCTACACAATAAAATTTTTTTGTACTTTTATGAAAAAAAATTGTTTGGAAAGTAGTTTCTAAAAATAAATTGTGGTTAGTTTTCAAGAATATTGCAAAGTTATTAAGACACCCTTGTCAATATATAAACGTGTCTGTATATTTACACAAATTTTTGTATATTTACAAACTCTAATTCTTCATTTGTATACAAGTAAATTCTTGTACTGTACATTTTAAATCATTTGTTTGAAGTGTCACCTTTTCTTTTGGCAGCAAGTTTCCAAGAACTAATTTTGTATGATTAGTACAAAATATAAAAAAAAAAAAAAATAGCCAGATCGAAGGTTATTTTGTTTTACATCAAACACACAGCTAATAAAAATACATCCCACTAGTCGTACGGATATTAAGAAAACTTAGACCACTTTAATGACCTGAGACATTTTTGTTGTACTGCATAGACTGATAAATGTTTTGACTTTAGCTTACAAGTTGTAGTATGAATTTTTTTCACTGGGCATACCTTCCTAATATGTGGGGAGATATGGCGGCGTGGACGGCGGTTTCAGCAAGGTAAAGGACGGCTTGATTGACGTGACGCTCACGTCATATTAGGCCGCTGCATACTTAATTATTCTGCGACCCTGGCCCGCTGATGAGCTTCCCGGACGCTAGCGACACCTGCTGACCCTGTGGGTTGGGTGAGCGCGCGATGAGCGGAGATATTGCGCGCGTAATATGACTGCGTTGTCACTCAACTGCGAGGCTGACGTGCGAACTGCGCAGCCCGTGAATATGTGATGAACAGAGGCCCCAGTATTTCGCGTATGTATTCCACGTCAGGATGAACGTCAAAAACGTATATTTCACTATCACTGTCTGCGCCTAGACGACGGCTGTTTTTACACACCTCTGACGAATTTAAGCTAATTAGTAGGGCCACAGACTAAAATATTAACACATAAAGCTGACAATTTTTTTTGTGAAAAGAATTATGTATATTTTGTTTCAATGCCTCATGCGGATATCTGCAGCTTTGCTTCATGGTTAGAGGTACGTCAATTTCGCAAATATATTCCAGGTCAGGTTGAATGCCAAAAATAAATACTTCATAATCACATGTGTGATTAGCTGGCGGCTGTCACGAAACGCATTTGACTACTGCAAGCCAGTAGTAAATAAGGAAATGATTCATAGAGCTATCGCTTGTAATGTTGTAAGCCAATGAGTAATCGGCTATATCCAGAGCAATATAGGCTACTGCCAGAAGAATCCGCGAAACTGACGTACACCTAATCATGGTCAGTGAAAGGCTGTTTTTAACTCTCAACGTCTTGGGTGACTATCCGCAAACCACAGACATGTGGTGTCGCAGTAACCTTATTCTCATTGGCCCAATACACTCTGCCAATAGTCATGAAGTAGAGGTGCAGATGTGAGCGTTATGCATTGATACAAAATGTTGCGCAAGTCTTTTCACCAAAAATAACCTGCTCTATTAGCGCTACAGGTGAACTTCGCCGCTTATTGGCTGCCCGAGGCTTGTTGATAACAGCCTCGTGTCCATTTGGCTCCTGCATGTTACGGCAGGTTTCCTATTGGCCCAGCTGCCGGCTAGCAGGGTAGTCGCCTTACGCTGATTGGCAGAACGCTCTTCAGCCATGTTGCTGGCTAGTGAAGCCATTTGCTGGCGTGTGTGATTGAGTTTTCCGTCCTACCAGCTGTTTCAATTTTATATTCGTTAATATTCTGTGGTAGTGCCATAAAATTTTTGCTCCAGTTTGTTGCAGTGACTTACGCGCACATCTGCAGCTTTTCTTCATGGATATTGGCCGTGTGTGTTGGCAGTGTGTCTTTGTGAAGTGACATTTCTCAATAGACTGCGGTAATCAGAATAAACTTGCTGCAACACCACACGTTTGTGATTTGCGGATGGAACCTCATGATACTGAGAGTTAAAACATCCAATCACTGACTACGAAGCAGAACTCCAGATGTGCACGTATTGCACTGAAACAAACTGGAGCAAAATTCTTCTCTCAAAAAGTTCATGGCCATACTACTTACATAGCCAATGATTTCTCGTGAAAGGAATTTTGCAGGAACTTGTTTCAGTGGCTTACCTGCACACTTGAAGCTCTGATTCATAGTCAGTGATTCGAGTATAAACAGAGCAGTTTTTTTAACACTGTGGGCAAATATTGTCGTATTGCAGCAAACCCCACAATAAAACAAAAAAAGAAGAAAAGCCAGTAACCTGTAGTCAAAAAACATAAAACATACAGATAATTCCTGAAAGGAATGTAGTCATATCCCAGAAGATGACACAAGGTCAAAAAGCAATCTATTTCCTTTCCGGAATTATCTGTATATTTTATGACTGTTGATTACTGCTTACTGGATTTTCTTCCGTTGTTTATATTTTATTTCGGGTTTTTCTGCAATACGACAACATTCTTCCGCTATGGTGTATGGCTTTAAAAAAACTGTCCTGTTTATAATTCGTACCCATTGCAGTAATCGTTCAAAGATCAGTAATTCGATGTTTTTACACAAAAAAAAACAGTTTTGTACAGGTTACAAAATATTTTGTCAATATAAACTCTACCAAATAATTGTGTGGTGAACACCAAATATTTTGCGATGGCCACAAAACGTTTTGTTGGATTGATTATTATTTTGTAATCACCAAAAAACCACTTAATTAACACTGCAAAATATTTGGTGTTCACCACAAGAATGTTTAGTAGGGTCTAAATCGACAAAATATTTTGTAGCCACTACAAAACAGTTCTTTCTATGTATCTTCCAGCGTCTTGAGGCTCTACCAAACGTTACAGACTTGTGGTGTCACAGTACACTTATTCTGATTGGCACAGTCAAATAAGAGACGTCTTTTCACAGACAATAGTCTGCTAATAACAATGTAGCAAAGCTGCAGATGTGCATGTATAGCACTGAAACTAACTTGTGAATAATTTTTTTCACTAAAAATCATTAGCTTCTACTAATTATAGACGGGCAAATTTCACGTTGTTATTGTGAAGCCGCATGCTATAATTTGCTAACCTACACGGTAAAAAATAATTTGGTATGATTCCCAAACATGTATGGGAAGTTTTCATCCCAGACATGTATGGGAAATATACCAGACCAAAGTCTTGTAACATTCCAATACCTGTATGGAAATTATCCTGTATACTAATGGTAATATTACAATACAAATGTCTGGTGGAATTACCAAATGTATAGGAACCATACTATAAAAATCAAGAAAATTTACCGGACACATGTAAGGTATTGATAGTAAACAAAGTTAGTTGGTGTAGTATACCAGTATGGTACTTTTATCAGACACATGTATGGTAATGATAGTAAACAAAGTTAGTAGGCGTGGTATACCAATATGGTGCTTATACCAGACACATGTATGGTAATAATAACAAAACAAAGTTAGTAAGTGTGGTGTGTCAATATGGTACCTTTACCAGACACGCATAAAAACAAAAATTATATATTTTTGTCTTTAATGAAAAATGCTGAATTTGGAAATGAAAATTTTATTTAAATACAAAAATTTATTTATTTTTTATATATATATGTCAAATCATAGCCTACAACATTGTTATACACTGTAATTTTTTTTTCGGTTTGGTATGTCAGTTGGTTTTAGTGGCGTGCAAAAAAACCGTAAAATGCAAATGTTGACGTTTACGACTCATTACGCGAAAACTATGAGAGATACAACAATTTTCCAATAGGGAGATTTAGTCACAATTTATGTCTAAAATAACGAAAAATAATGTCTGGTACAAATATAAAAATATAAAAAGACGTTGAAAACTGAGGTGAACCGCGCCCTTTAATACACATTAATCGTCAATCGAAATTAATAATTTTCTTCAAAGCAATACACAAAAACTTAAAAAGGCAATCATAGAAAATTAATTTTTTCCAACTTTTTGATGTTACAATTTGTCCGAGTGGCCCTACTTTTTTCTGCGGCACAGTTACCAACTTAGAAAATTGAAACTTTTATGATCTACGTGCAATAGAATACACTTAACGAGCGCATAACTTTCCTGATTTATTTGTTTATAAAGTTGGCATCACTTAGGACTTCAGATTGAAGTTTGATAAGTTTTTTTCTGTATCGACGTCCGAAAACCTGGAGATCTGAACTGAATTATCAGCTTTACGTCCCACGCAGTTTTAAGAACTATGAAAACTTTTGAATGTCGAGCAACACGGTTACATAGCACAAGTATTAAAGGAATGACGGAACAATACGATGCGTATTTATTGACCTCGCTGTCGCAGGAATCCTAAACCATACTACCCATCTTGAATGTTATCAAACGTTTTTATTAGAATTTATAAAATGCATTTTACATACTATCGCGGGAATAATCGCCCCCGTATAGTCGATTTCAAACTGACGAAATTATGTTAAGTAAAGTAAAAGCCTAGAAACTAACAACACATAACGTCATTGAATGACGCTTACTTCCTAATGTTGGTTCACAATTGACTGCTGAATGGGTCATTGATAGTCAACTTATGAACTGAACTCCAAGGATCTGTCGGGAATGTTATTGAATGGGAATTGAGAAAACATGCCTAACAAAAATTTTCTAATATTGAAACGCTCGGAACGGAAAGTTAATAGAAAGTTAAGTGTTGACGGTGAAGATTGGTCGTGTTGGTGGACAAGTAGCCGACCAGAAAGTCCACGGAATCTGACCTTGGACCTGTCGTTTTACACACGACCACCGCGCACGCTATAGCCCCGCCCAAGTGCTGTTGCGTGTAGGACTGATAGTGGTCAGTAATGCCCACTCGTTGTAGTCGAGTACGAGGACATGCACAGGTCTAGAGACCGTTACATTTATCTGGCTTTTTATAAGCGACTACTTACGTGCTCGTGATTGATAAACACATACTAGAAACACCCATTGCTGAATTATGCGCCATGCCGTCTTAAATGCCTGTAAATCCAAAACAGTTTTTGCTAAGTAGTCTGCAGATTATCACAATTGTAGACTACAATACTGATGAGCACCTCGTAGATCAATGACTATACGATGCGGGTTCGACTCCTGGCGGGGTCGGTCCCCGGATTTTCGCATGTGGGAATTGTGCGGACGATGCCGCTGGCAGGCGGGTTTCCTCGGGATTCTCCCGTTTCCTCCGCTCACTCATTCCGGCGCTGCTACGTACATCAAGTCATCCCTCTCCAGCGCTAAAGACGAGGGAAAGTGTTAGATAATCTTATTGCATTTTAAATTTTCGAATCTTAACATTTATTCAAATTGTATTATCAAAATTTTCTCTTCGAGAAAGCATAGGATACATAATAATATCTTTCATTAATTTGTCGTGCAGAATCATTGCAAACTAATTCTTGGAAGTTGACCTGTAATCCTCTTACAATGACTCTGCGTGACAATTTAATGAAAGAAGCCATTATTGTTCATGTCAAGCAGTTTGCCAAGAATAAATTCTAGGCGTTGTCGAAGTGAAAATTTTGATAATACAATTTGAACAATTGTCATGGCTCAAAAACTGAAAATACAATAAGACTATCTACCTTAAGGGCGTTCAAGTGGGGAAAAATTCATAATTTTATATTTGTATAAAATAGTGTTAGTTTTGTAGACATTACTTAAGAGTACATTAACATCTAACGGAAAAAAATTAGCTCATCTAGTTTTCCCGTAATGTCACTTCAAAGTCAAAATTTGCATATTTTTACTTCATACAAAACTTGAAAACCAGTAAATATAACGAAATGGAAAAAATCTTATCAAAACTACACGTCACCGTCTACGGCTTGAAGCATATACAAACACATTATAAAATATTTCTGTGTTTAAAATAAATTTCTAAAAGTACCAAAAAAATTTAAATTTTGAAATTTTTTATTTAACATAAACATTTTTGTAACGGGTTTTAAATGCTACAGGCCATAGACAGTAACGCGTAGTTTTGATATGATTTTTTTTTTCATTTCATTATGTTAACTGGTTTTCAAGTTTTGTATGAAGTAAAAATACGCAAATTTTGACTTTGAAGTGCCATTACGGGAAAACTAGATGAGCTAATTTTTTTTCCGCTAGAGGTATATGTACTCTCAAGTAATGTGTACAAAACTAACACTATTTCATACAAATATAAAATTATGTTTTTTCCCCACTTGAACAACCTTAAGTGAGGTCAAAAATCTCTTCACTTCATTTCACCAGTGACTATGAAAGATCTCCTCGTTACTGAATTTTTGGGGTTAATTAGCAATAAGCGGCACCTGCAGACTAACGTGTCAGTTGCTGTAGCAACTAGTACACAAACCTGTATATGTAGTTCTAGACAACTGCAGCCCGGTCTGGCAATAACACACCGGCCGCCACTGCACCAAAATGTATGTCTGTGTAGGTAGAAAGGTGCTCAAAACTAAAGGTTAAACAAATAAGAAATTTAGTGGTGGTTCGAGTGTTGTTGGCAGGTAGGGCACACATTGCGCCTCCGTGTACCAGTGACCATAACTATCTACTGGCTACTTATTGTGTTGTGACCAGACAGTAATAAGCGGCGCCTACATACCAGCGTGTCAGTGACTATAGTGTCAACTAGCGCACAATACTATACAGTTCTCTGCAACTTGTGCCCTACCAGGCAACAATCTATGAGCCGCCATTCCACGATTGAATTTTCTAGTTTTGTAAAAATTGTGGTGTTGAGAATAATCAAAATTTTGATGTATTACCCTGTTTATGAAAAAAAAAAAATTCAAATGGAAACTAGTTAATAATGCGCAAAATTAATGCATATATTCAATACATATAACTAAACTATTGAAACATAAGCAAATTGATCACTTTAAAGAAATCTAAGTGCAAAAAAAGTTCACTGCTAATAATAACAATAATATAGCTACACCAAAAAATGCACGGCAAAACCCAACGTCACAGAGAGGAAAAACCGGTATCATCCGGATAGGATTAGTAGCTTATGTCGAAGTAATAAAAGTTTCCAAATTTTTGAGAATAGTTTTCTATCTAATATACTTGTACTTTACAATAGTTTTTATTATAGGTGTACTTAAAAACTTTTGCTTAGAAATGTCCATTAATTTGGTGAGATAATAAGATTAAATCGAACTGTAAAATTTACCAAGTTCCGTTAGCTCGGGGCCGCTTTTCTCATTTCTCCCCGATTTTCTACTTGACTCTATCCCGCAGATATGTGCTTCTAAGTTTTACGTTCATAACTCGATGTGGTTTATCGGAATATGCAGTTAAAATATTCACTTGGCAAACAAACTGACATGTGAACGAAGCTCTATCATTTAATAATAATTTACACATGTAATGATAAAGCAAGCAACGTAAGCACCAGCATAACATTAAATAAATCGAAGTTATTTTAAAAATGCTATATTTATACTAACGTGAGGTACTAGTTGAGAGATAATTATTATCTTAAAATTTAAATTAGATAAATAATTTCATACTCAAGGTTCAATATCTCGAGTTAAATATGCGTATTTAAAGGTACGGTAACTAGCTAAGTCTCCGATGAAAAATTTTCAAATAAATCTTTCCAATGTTTTAATCAGGATGACATTACGAACATTTCAACATTTAAGTGTCACAGCCTCTTAATATGATGCTTCTGTTTTCTTAGCTAAACTTTCAGCATTATATAAATATGCAAAACGGTTCCAGTACAGTAAAACTGGTAAACATGCCTTACTATTAGTTTATTACGATATTTTACATAACATATTTTAACACAAGATTAACTCAGCTCAGCTTAACATAAATATGTACGTTGATTTTTTGTACTGAATTAAAATTTGGTGTCACAGCAAGTCACCGGGATTATATATGTTCAGCTATGGAAAGAAATATTTCGCAAGTTGAACGATCAGCATGTTAGAATACATTGTCGTGTGTATATTAAATCTCCGACCATTTGTCCACTAGGTGCTACTCACTGGAACAACAGACAATGAACGAATAGACGGAGCTTGTGTATGCATAGGACAGTGGATTCTAACATGATAGTCTTTGAACTCGCGAAATAC
This sequence comes from Medauroidea extradentata, assembly GCA_003012365.1. Lineage (NCBI taxonomy): Eukaryota > Metazoa > Arthropoda > Insecta > Phasmatodea > Phasmatidae > Medauroidea > Medauroidea extradentata. Next base: position 80,115 of record PNEQ01015666.1, read on the forward strand.
TCCTTTCCCTATCCCTTGCTATAGCTAGAGGTACGTCAATTTCGCAAATACATTCCATGTCAGGTTGAACGCCAAAAATATATACTTCATAATCACTTGTGTGATTAGCTGGCGGCTGTCACGAAACGCATTTGACTACTGCAAGCCAGTAATAAATAAGGAAATGATTCATAGAGCTATCGCTTGTAATGTTGTAAGCCAATGAATAATCAACTGAGAGCGTGTACAGGACTGAGCAATCTAGGCTACTGCCAGATGAATCCGCGAAATTGACGTACCTCTTAGCCATTTAAAGGGAGACAAATCAAAGCATGACTTTCAGATGTTTGCCTGTTTGTCATTTTGAAATGCTCATATTTTCTGGCGAACCACTTATAAATGAAGAACACATGACACGTATTTCGTGCCAGCCTCTTACGCAGCCAATTTTTATTTAAATGAAAATAATTTTCTTTGGACTTTCTTCTTGTTGACCTGTGTCAAGAAAGTGCAGTACATAATACAACAGTTACTCTCGTAAATGTGTATAGGCGTTGCACAATAAAGTTATCACTTTTGATGACCATCTTGCCTAGAATAATAATTTTAAAATATTATTTATTTTTACTTAAAATGTTTTCTTTTGAGTTAGATATTATGTATAATATTATTCTCAAATAAAGTGCTTTTTAATATTAAAATGTGACAGGAAACAATGAACACTCTGAGAGAATATAACTAGGGTTTAAAAAGTCCTCGCTTTATCCCGAACAGCCTATATTTCTCATGTCTATTAACCGTCTAAATTATGGGCTGATTTTTTTTGTTTAGTTACTGCCCTGGCTTACCACATTTAGTAAATATGCAGAAATTTATCTTATAGACATATACATAGTTTTATTAGTAGTCGACATTTACGAGCTGTACCGCCCTTGAATCATACGCGTCCAACACGTGTGAGGCGTCATAATGGTACATAATCAGTAGACTAATGAAGAGTATACGAATTGACCACGACTTATAAATTTTGTTTAAATATGTACAGAGTTTTTGTTAAAATGAAGGTAAAATATCCACACTGTGCAAATTTATATTCGAGACAGAGATATTTTCATTTGGGTACGAAAACAATAGCTTTACAAATGTGATAATTCTGTCATTACAACCTGGCTGGCAGTAAATATGTCCATTTACCAATAGTTTTAAGACAAATTCCTTGGTTTTAATACATTGGTTTTCAAACGCAAAGCAGTTCAGAAACATATCAAAATATTTTCAGTCTTATTTGTTAGTACAATAACAAAAATTTGAGTCACTATTTATGGTATTATTTCTGTAATAGGTTTGTAGCACAATATATTCATTCAACGGGAAAAGGGAAACTAACGTTGTAGTCGTACCGTTATTTGGGGTAACTTTGTACCGTTTTGGGGTAATACTGTACCAGGAATTTTCTTTTATATAAAGGCTTTGTGGTATTCAACCACTACGCAAAACTTAAGGTTAACAAAATTATTAATCTAGAACACAACAGTTTTCTTAAATTCTGAAATACTTAATTTGAAATTAAACCAGGCTGGTGGTACAAAGTTGCCCTGGCCGGTACAAAGTTGCCCCAAACGACTGTAGTTATTTTTCTCCAAGACAGTATAGTGTAAATCTAAAGAGAAAACTACATCTTAACTATCTAATATTTGAAAAACTAAAATAGTCACAAAAACGTAATACATTTATAAGGTTTTTTTGGTGGTTTGCCACAATATTCCGTTAAGTGCCGTGAGATGCTACGTAACATTTTGCAGAAGGAAAACGAAATTGTTTGTTTCTAAGAAAATTACGTTCCACGTAACAAGAAACTGGAACAATGCAGTCTGGCGTCTTGATGGGCTGAGATAAAAAGGGGTTTTGGGAGGAGCAACTAAACGTGGCAACGCCGCAAATGGTGTTTCCGCAGCGCGTTGTAATTTGACGCGTTGGTAGAGCACAAAGCGCGGGAATCTCGAGTTACCGTCTTCACCTACCTCCCCTTAAACGTCCTTCCCCTCCCCCTAGACCACTTCAACCGCCGTCGTCTCGCCACTCCTCATTCGCTTGAGCGTTGTTTGGAAACTTGACAACGTTGCGAGCCATTAAGGGCGGCGAAGTTTGCTGGGCGGAGCTGCGCGGAGTCGAATGACTGTAATCGCTGGAATTATTCGAGCCGTCGACAGCTCCCGTCTCCTCGCAGATCCGAGAAAGACGCGTAGCTTGGTTGTGCCTGTATGAGGTCAAGGGTTGAGGAAGAGGTGTTTAAATGAACTACCCCGTTCTCGGCGCAACATGATGAGGGTGGGCCATTTCTCGGGCCTGGCACAAAACCTTGAATCCCATTAAGGACTACACGGGTTCAGAGCTCAGCGAATTCCGAGTTAATAGCATTTCCACTTAAGAAGCCCAAAGGTTTACTGCCTGCGTTGCAAAGTTACGACAAGGTAAAACCACACTGTGACGGAGAAGAGAAAAGGCTTGTTATTCTGTACTTATTTTTTGCTCGAGAAAATTTTCATCCTATTATATGTTTTCAATTATGGTCCATTTTTTATGTATTGAAAATGTCTGAAATATAATTCATGCATTTCGATTGGATGATTTACCCTCTCTTTGACAGTATTACGGTTTTGATAGAGATACAGAAAGGATAGGATCTGTACATCTAAATGAAAATATTTCTAAAATCCTCGGAAAACGTAAACAGGATGGACGAAACTCGGAATCGAACCAAGATTATTCCGAATGATATGCAAGCGACTTATCACCACCAAACCTATCCATATTGAAAGTAATTATTCTATAAGAAAAGGCATACAAAGGTACTGCGGCATCTTCTTTAAGAACATTGATAATTTTATGGTATTTCACGTTTATATTTCCAGATGGTGTATCGAAACATAATGTAATTAGTATTTGTCTGCCCTTTTGCGGGCGCTCTTGTCCTTATACATTTGGAGTTTTAATTTCAACTTTGAAAACTTTATTTTCTATCATGATTGTAAATGATTAGAGAAAGACAATGACCGCAAAATTTGTTGAGTAACTATAACATAATCGTGTAAGTTAAATGCTTATTATGTTTTTAAACATTTGTACACATAGCTACAACTTATAGAATCTCTGACGCAAATTGTTCGAAAAATTTTACCACGTGGGTTGAAAATTGTGTTAGACAGATTTGGCCCATTCTACAAAACAGGTACTTTGCACTGCCAATGTAATACAGCCACAAGCCAGAAGTACTAATTTGTAAGAACAGTTTTACAGTTCAGACACTTTTTAACAACCTGTTTTGAATTACATGTTATCATTATCATATAGAATGTCGTAAACTCACCTATAATAAATTTCACTGGGCAAGCTTAAATATCACAAAGGCCACAATTTTGAAAACGGTGCTGTACTATTGCGCAACAAATGGAAGTTTGGAACCTGCGTTTATCAAAGTACCAGCGTAGAAATTAAAGGCAGAATTATGGGCTTATCGCATTTAAATGACTGAACCAATAGTTTCCCACTAATGACCGTAATTCATCCTCTCATTTTTTTTTTTTATTTTTTATTTTTTAGTTATGGCCGATTTACTTTGACGGTGCGTAATATAGATGCCCATAAGAACTTGCCGATATATGCTGTTATATTCTGTACGTGCAACATTGACATTACCATAAATTTTCCTTGTTGTTTTAACATAAATTATTTTTAACCGAAGTAACTTGTAGTAACTTAGGCATTAAAAATGTACAAATATTATTTTAATTTTATATAAAATGGAAATAGGGGTGTTTTATACACACACGCAGTTAAATATTGTCATTTATTAATAGTGTTCATTGACGTAAGGCTAAAATTACTTGCACTTGAAGGAAAACATATAAGCATTCGATTATTGCACTTAGTGCAAGTTTAGTACAGTTTTAATAATATTACTATTCAACAAGTAAAATTATGTACTGCTTTTGTTTATTCGCAAATTTAAAGCGATTAACAAAGGGAGTTTGTTTGTAAAATAAACAGAAAGACAAAACAGAGGTTTAAAATAAAGTTTTTTAAAGTAATATTTTCCTATGCATGTAAAAAGAATTGTATGGACTCTTGTGTGTCAATTACGTACAACCCACATTTCAGTAAACCCAGTCATCTTTATTTCTAACCGTTTTTAACAGTTGAGAATTAGTGTTGGAGGAGTGTGACATCAGAAAATGGCGTTTACACAGCGTTTAAAGTGGACACAACATAGGTGTGATTGGTTAAATTATAATTTTTATGACTGCAAATCAATACGTTATTTTTAGTAGGTTAGTTACGGTAATGACTAGAGACATGAACTTTTCGCGAAAAGAATTTTGCCCCACTTTGTTCCAGTGCCTTATGTGCACTTCTGCAGTTCTGCTTCACATATATTGGCAGCGTGCCTTTGAACTGTGACGTTTCTCATTTGACTGTACCAATCACAATAAGGTTACTGTAACACCACACGTCTGTGATTTGCGTGTAAAACCCCACGACACACGAATGTCAAAACATCCAATCTCTGACCGTGAAGCAAATCTGCACACGTGCACACAAGTCACTGACACAAAGTGAGGCAAATTTATTTTCGCGAAAAGTTCATGTCTCTAGTAATGACAAACACACAAATAGCGTGCTGCTAAAAAAAAGAACATTTTGCGAGTTCGATGACATGCATGCAAAAAATGCCCTATGCATACTGAAGCCCAGTCTATTCGTTCGTTGTCTTCTGTTCCAGAGTGAGTAGTCTTTAATGGACAAATGGTCGTGGCTTAGTAACACATATAGGGCAGTGGATTCTAACAAGCTGGTCATCGAACTCACGAAATTATTACTTACCTTGCATACAGAATGTGACTTAACAAGCGCTGCGGAGAATTCACAGATGATAACATAATGTAACATTTTCATGAACTTGTTTGTGAAAACACAAGGGCATGTAAGGTCAGAAATTGGATTGAAACAAGTTAATGAGGTAACATGCTGAACTTAGATAAAATCATAAGTCAACAAGTAATAACTAATAAAATATATAGGTTTTTGCACACCTGACACATAGGCTACCAATCAGGCCGTTCCGAAATGCTTAGTTTGACTGACCGAATATTAAGTAGAACAATTAGAACGAAGCGAAACATTCAAATATTTTTTTTTGTACTTACTTTACGCATTTCCAATAATTTACGCAGAAATCCACAGAAGGAACCAGTTTATATGTAGATTATTGTACTCAAAATATTACTCACTTAGAGACGTACTGTTTCGAAGCCATTACTGGATCATAACAAACATAAAAAAATATCGTACTGCTACTATTATGTGTATGTTAACAATGCCATTTGGAAAAGAAATAATGGATTGTGAAGCTGTTATTCTTTCTTAATGCCTTGAGTGCTTATAGGAGTTTTATGACTGTTTTATTTGGTTATACCTACATTTGGGCAGACGTTGATCGCTAAGTGAGAAGTCCGATTCTACAGTGTTTCGAAACGCTACTATGGCTGTATATATTACACTTTAAAAGCTATAGCAGCGATCTGAATATGTAAGACTGCTGTCATTGGCAAAGTAATTTGTTTGGCTATTTCTGACCGACGAAATACGGAACACTCGGTGTCTTGATGGATGTTAAGCCACAATAAATTAAACTACGATACATATTTAGTAAAAATGTAAAAAAAAAAAAATTGTACTGGCATTGCCAGTATTTATAACGTGCACGTATCTTTTCGAAAGATATTGTAAAGTGTGATTGCCAAAATAATTTTGTGTCATAATTGCCTGAATCGTAACTAATCGTATCATATCAGTTACTGGAATGTTTCAGCAAGACATTTGCAAGTGAAACACTTAACTAACATGAAGGTCTTTAAGTTTTTTGGGTACCTTCAAAACTTATTTTTATATAGTTTTGTGTGATTCTTATCATTAAGTAAAAACCAAAAATGTGTTCTATTTTCACAAAGAAAATTATATTTTGAATACACATTTTTATAATAAGCTGTTAAAGTCACGATTTTGACATTTTTGTGTCGCCAATATGTGCAAAATTAAACGAATTATCGGACTTAAATTATGGCGGCAACTAAAAACTGCTTTCCAAAGTTTAAAATCACATTCGAATAATTCAATTAAACAAAAAGTTAATGTAAAAACTACACGAATTTTTCCCATATTTTTATTGAATGTGGACACTTATAAAAGGGCAAAAGGATTTCTCGTGGGCAAATCATAGACGTGTCTTCGTGTAGACTGTTATGCAAAGATTTTACCTACAAAGGCTTTGTAATTTTCTTGTAATACCTACACGAAAACGCCCAAAATTTTACTTTGGCTGTTAACTATACAACTATGTACCCAAATTAGTTTTAATTTGTGGAAGTTATACCCATTACAGTGTTTAATAATTTACCAGAACCCGACACAAATACAAAACAATGACCTGGAAAGTATCCAAAGACTTTCAGAAAAATGAGAAAAAAATAAAAATTAATGTTATAGTTAAAAACCTAAATAAACTCGTTAAATGAACTCACCGCTCGTGTGCTCAAAAGGTAACACCCGAGATTGCAATAAAATACTTTCTTTTATTTATTATTCCTAATAAATAACTGTCTTCAAAAGTTTATACATTGCCGCGAAGTGCTTTTAGAATCAGGTTCATAATTTAATTACCGCTTTACTTATCAAGGAAGATAACCTATCGCTCATTAACAACCAAAGAACTAGCTGTGGCTCAAGAGGAGAGAGGAATGGAGAGCTTACAAAATTCCCCTGCTCCCACTCGCTCCTAATCCAGTATATTCTGCCAGTCGTGCAAATACGAGCACAAATCCCGCTGGCCTACGTAGTGAGGGAGTTCGTTTTTCCCCCCAAGCGCCTGCCAGCATGGGTTGTGGGGTTGCGTGCGCGCTAACAAAGCCTGGTAAAACTCCCACCCCCTCCCCTTACCGTCCACCGAAACCGCAAACCCTTTCCCAGCCTTCCGCGTCGTTAATGAGATGCCAACCACGCAGGATTTGCCGCCTGCCTGACGTTGCGCGGGTTGCAGTTTTCATGATCGCAGGCGCTCTCTTCCCCTCTTATGATTACTCGAAGTATCCACAAGTCCCGTGAGCGAATTGCCTCGATTCACAGGACCATCGCAAGAACCCGTTTGTTCGCTCGTTCCCCCTCCTATGCATACCTACTCAAGTCCACCAAGACGACGGCACGAGATCGAAAATGAATAGAATTAAGCAGGAAGGAATCAAACCACAAAGTTATTTATTTTGAGATATTCATATCAAGTAGAAATAGAAGGTCCTAAACATATCCTAGAAAAATAAGAGCGCAGTAAAATTGGTTTGGTTTAGATACACATATGCAGTAATATTTAACCTAGAATATCTCATTTCCAGTAATCTATGGGCTTTTTTTTTGTCTTACCAGTCCAGTATTGTGGTAGGTACGACTTAGAACAAACAGAGACGGAACAGCGTAATTTTTCTATTTTGGTGCTTCGTGGTAAACGCGTAGTGATAATTCATTTGCTCTAGCCTACGTATATCTGTAAGTGTAATAATATAGGTTTAAGGGGTATGGAAAGTACAATGTCGAGCGAACGAATAGAATACACAATCGCCAATCAAATCTGAACTACTCATCAAAACTTGATGAGATTTTTTTTTGCCGGGTAGATATTTTATCAGCGGACGTTAATTTATATAGCACTAGGCTGTAGTATGCCTTACTTTCGAGTAAAAATTAAAAACTGGTTTTTAGAATAATTTGGGCTCGAAACAACTAAATCTACAAAAATGGAAAATTGTAATTTTTGTAATATTAAATACTATAATATTTATGCCACTTTAATAACCGCATTTATAATATACTTGCATTTTCATTTGAAAATAATTTTAACCTTCGTAAACCTCTCACGCAGAGATTTTCGGATACTAAAATTATTTTCAAATAAAAACGCGAGTATTTTTGAAAGTCCGTTATTATAGAGACCTAGATATCATCATATTAAATTTTATAAAAATTACAGTTTTCAATTTTTGTAGATTTTGTGGTTTCGAGCACTTATTATTCTAAAAAAAAGTTTTTAATTTTTTACTCAAAAGTAAACATACTACCGCATAGTGCTATATAAATAAACTTCCGTTGATAAAACCTCTACTCGTCACAAAAATGTCAACGAATTTTGATGAGTAGGACAGATTTGAATGACAGTTGAGTATTCTAGTCGTCCGATCGACATCGTACCTTTCCATACGCCTTAAGTTGGAACATCTCAACCCAAGTTTGAATTACAGTTTTAATTTATTGTTTGGTTATTTAAAAACACTTACTAATATTGTATCAATATCGCACTTTACATAACTAGATTACATTGCTATAATCTCATACATCCATACTGTGTGACAAATTTTACGACTTAATAAGTCGAACAACATTTTGATATTAAAATATATATTCACCTTTCCACAGTCATCAGGCAATGCATATGTAAAACTTGGTGACCAATGCCGAAAGCGTTCGTATGGTGCTAAAACCTACAGTAATAATTTCCAGTAATTTAAATTATAACGTTGTTATGACTTATAAATTTAAAATTCGTCACGTGGTGTGAACCCCACCTTAGGGTGCCTAGCATACAGGCGCTTTGGCTTACAAACAATTCACATGAAGGATTCAGTAAAAAATTTTTAGCTGAGCGGTAAGAAGAGAAAAACTCACACGAAAGTAATGTGGGTATTACGATCTTCTTTTCGTTCGTTGACTAAATACTGTATAGTCACAAATTTATGTCAATGTAATAAAGACTGACCCCTTCTAAACGCCAACTTAATAAGCAAGAAAGGCCCTAGTCGCATGTGGCCATAATTAGACAAGTGGCACTTACACGTGTCTTTTGTTTAAATGGCATTACGCCCAACGGATTTTCCTAATACACGTATCGCCTAGACAACGTTATTCATAAAAGGATTTTCGCCCAACACAAGTAAAAAATCTGTTACAGTTAACATTTGGTTACCTTATAACTGTGTAGGTTAAATAAATTCTACTAAATGTTTAGCATGACTGGTTTTTCGCCTAGAAGGCAAAAAAATGTTCTGAATTCGTATCATCTAATAGGAATTTAATAACATTCATAAACACTCAAGGACATGGATTTGAGACTACATGATTCCCAGTTGTATTTTGATAAAAGTGTAAAAAATCTCGATTCATAACGTGAAAACCTATAACAAGCGGGATTAATTTATATAATTTGTTTGAAGATATGAAAGAATCTAAATGCTATGTATACTAACGAAAGTATTTATTTCATTCATAGAGTGGAAAGTAGGACTTCTGTTTGCTAACTGACTTGTCGATGCTGCAAAACCTCTAAATTTTTAAGTTATTATATAAGCACATCCGATTTCTTAAACACTGATCTGAAACGGATGAGTTTTAGCTCTCGCAGATTACTATGATAAACGTAGAAATGAAGTGTTGAAAGAGCAGATATGAAGAAATGTATATGCAAACCGTTACAAATAGTATAATCATATACAAGCAACAGGAGAGTATGCATCATCTGCCAAACAAGGGTAATTCAAACATTTTGAAATAACTTAAACCGTAGAAATAATTACCAATGACTGAACAGAAGAGAGGATTAGAAGCAGGAATCATCTAAAATAATGGAATTTCCAACAGTAGTCACGCATAAGAGTAAATAATAATGTATTTTAATTAAATATTGACAATTAGTTTGCCGATCAAAATACAGAAGAGAAACACCTAACTAACCACTCTTAACAATGTTCTTCACAGGTCTTTCATCCCTGTTTCATTGTTTTGATTTCTGATGGCGTACCAATAAGTTTAAAATGTTGCAGTAGTGCTGATTTTGAAGTTGTCCGGCGTGTTTTCTCAAGGACATACTGTCTACTTGGTTTTTAACCACTGTGACCAGTAACAACCTAGACAAAAATAACGTAGCAAAGTCTTACTGAACATCACAGGTAAACTCTTAATTCCAATCTTCATAAAAACTAGAAAACTTACCTTCAAGATATAGACTAGAAACTATTTTTTGAAAATGTGCATGCCCACAAAATATAAATATAATGGTTATTACAAAATTGAATTTGCTGAACGTGGACTCATTCACAAGAGTTTCAGTGCAACATGTTATCACAGTGGTGTGCAATGCTCGGCAGATATCAAATACACGTGAGAAAAAAGGAGAGCCACCGCTTTTTTGTTTGAGAGAAATGCATCTCTTCAATTCACGAAGGGATTTTGATGCTGGCATAAGTGGTGTGGATACGTTAAGGGAGAGTGTTAGACATTTTTATTGAATTTTCAGTTTTTTAACCATAATAGTCATTCAAATTGTATTACCAAAATTTTCTATTCGACAAAGCATAAGATATATCCTTGGTAAACTGCCTGACATAAACAATAATGGGATATTTAATTAATTTGTCAAGCAGAATCGCTGCAAAATAATTGTTGAAACTTTACTTAAAGTTCTCTCGCAATAGTTGTGCATGATAAATTAATAAAAGTTTTATTGTTATTTATTTCAAGCACTTTACCAAGAATATACCCTATACATTGTCAATGAAAAAATTTTGATGTTGCAATTTCAATAAATGTTATGGCTGAAAAACTGAAAATACGGCGAAATTGTCTAACACTCCCCCTTAATAAATGGAATTTTAACTATATTATTATAATAACACTACAAACAATTTCCGAAGAATAAAAAGAAGAAGTTTAATTTTCTAACCAGTGGTCACGGCCACGCCATAGACAGCACGTATTCTACAAGATGTGCTGCAGATGTACCATTGTTTGGACATCTCTAGGTGATACATTTAATGTGTACGAAAAGATCGCTAGCTGTATTAATTTCATTTGGTTGTACGTCTCGTTGACAGGGAGGCCAGCACAGACGGTTTTACACACTTCAGAAACTGGGAGTGAGTGAGTGAAATATTTTGGTCAGCGTTCAAAATCGAGGTCTTTAACGCTGGTGGGGGTGGGAGGTGACATGATGTGAGTACGGTGCAGCACCGGAATGGGAAGGGTGGGGGAAACGGGAGCTCCCCTAGAAAACCCGCCGACCAGTGGCATCTTCCAGCACGATTCCCACATGCGAAAATCCAGGGACCGACCCTACCGGGAATCGAACCCGGAACGCCTTGGTGGCGAGAGGTCTCACCTCTCGGCCACCGCGGACCCTACAGGAACTTAGAGAGGGACCAGTCACAGATTATATTTAGGAACCATCCCAGCATTTGTCCAAAGCGATTTCGGGAAACCGTAGGAAACTGAAATCAGGATGTCCGAAGTCAGGAATAGAACCCGGATCCTTCCAAATGCGAGTTAACAGTGTTACCGTTGCGTCATCCTGTTCGGCATCGCTAGCTGTAAATACGCCATGCAGGCACAAGAGTACTTTCTGTGTGCGTCAAGTATGAAACTGCTAAACGTTTGATCATGGAACAGTTCTGATGCCCAAGGTTAGGATATGCTGTTTGTGCATAGTATATGTGAAATGAATCTATAGGTCGTTCGGCATAAAGCGAACACTAACAATTTATCTGCTGAAAAATATCACAAGCCGTTACTGTGCATCAGTCAACATTAAGTCTAGTTGCTTTACTGCTTGTATATTTGACAGCGAAATTGCGCAATATAGTTCCGTGTATTTGCTATTTAAATGCAACCATGCTGAAACAAAAGCAACCGATATCGACATAATTGTACGTTACATAAATGATAAACTTTTTAATCGAACTGTATCGATTCATACTGACTGAACAATTTATCTTGCACGCTCAACCATCAAGTTACGTGTCCAGAGAGGTTAGACATTTCCCGTCGTTAGCCATACGTGCGGAAAGATACGAATTAGCTGAAAATAGAACTTTAGCAGGCATTTTTTGAGTGTTCACTTTGTTCCGAAACGCCTATACCAGCAGCCGAGCGATTGTGCGTGGAACAATATTCATAAAGAGTTGAATACCACACTCGAAATTTAAACAGCTTGCCTCTATGAGACATTCAGTTGCTACAAGTTATTTATATGTCGAAATATTACAGATTTAGGCAGCCAGTTGGTAAGCCCGTTCGCCTCTCACCATTTGGATTCTATCCACGTCGGGGCAGTGCCGGATTTTTTGCATGTGGGATATGTAGTGAAGATTGCCGTTAGCCAGCGGGTTTCTTCAAGGCACTATAGAAACTCGTCCGTACATTCCGCCGATGCTCCACCCATAGGACCTCATTTCATGTCATACCTCTTTAATCTCTGGTCATCCAGGCTAGTAATTGACCATGAGCTACCACCCCATCCCGTAGTAAGAATCAGGGTTGAAGCGGTGCGAGGAGAATTATTGTAGAGGCATGGGGTCCCCTGGTCCTAATAACGATATGTGGTCTTAATATGAAAATATTATAAGCCGTACATACCCATGCATTTTTTTAATGATTCTCCACGAAAAATTGCATATTTAAAAATAACCCAAAAATGCATATTCTCTTCATTTTAAACCACAATTAAATGTTTATATTTTGTGTCATAACTTTTCTTCAATTGTTTATTGAGTATATTATCCATATTGGTTTCGAAAAAAACTTAGAAATCAATTTATGTTTTCTGCGTTTATTTATCTACCACGCACTCTTAAGGAAATTTCACTCATCACAAATCTTTTCTTGCTGTTACTGTTCTTACACACTGAATTGCAGTTATAAAATTCTATTTTTTTTTCTTAATTTCAATTCGATCTGTAATAACAGCAACGAAAAATAAAGATTTATAGTGTATAAAATGCTAACAATATGATTGTATTCTTTTCTGAAATTAAGTTGAAGTTCCGTGAATTTAGCCAGAATGAAAGTTATAACACAAATTACAAAAACTCAAGATTGTAACTGTCACTCACTCCTAAATGTTATTTGTATGCAGACGTTTCTGAAGCACGTTGCGCGGTTTTATGATAATCGTCTATCTTCTACCAAATATTTCACACAGTTTAGCAGCCTAGGCAGGCGTCACATTATTAATAGGATAATTTGTGAGGCATGACAAACTTATAAGGGAAATGCACACCGTGCAATTAATTACATCACAATTTATTTTCTGACTACACAGAAACACTGACTTATAGATAGAGAAATAAACATACTATATTTCAATAAATTGATTCTCAATCCATTATCCTGTGTATACTCAAGCCCCGATCATTTGTCCATTATCTTGTAGTATTCACTGTGGAAAAGCAGATGGACAGACAAGGCTCGTGCATATGTGTATGTATATATATATATATATATATATATATATATATATATATATATATATATATATATATATATATATATATATATAAACACATAAGACATTGGATTCTAGCATGAATGTCACTGAACTCGCAAATGTTTCCTTTCCCGCATTAATAATCGGAAAATTTGAAGTAGATTCAATTTTTTATTCTGCGTCGTTATGATGTTACATCAGTGTCCCCACTTTTCTCGTATTTTATTTCGATTTGGTGAATAATTCTGGTAGAGGAAGGAAATGTAACGTAGAAATAAACTAAACTGTATTTACTTTAAACTTTTGTTCGCTGAATTTTGCGAGTATATGTAAATAGCAGAATTTTTTTCTTTTGCTCCGTCTCTGCATTAAACAAATTTTTACTAAATTTTGGTTGGATAGTTTCAAACAGTTATGTGTACTTGAGATGGCAAAGTATTCTGTTGTCTGAATAAATAGAAATGCTACACGTCTAATTTTGTTGGATCAACCTAATATGTAGGCTGCAGTTTAGTTTGGGAATATTCACAAAAAAATATTTTGTTGGTGCAAGTAAAACTTAATTTGTATATGTTATAGGCTACTTTGTAGTCATAGTTCGAGTATTATTTGGCAATTTCTGTGACAGTCGTATTAAAAGCCATTATATAATTGCATACTCTTATGTTTTTTTAACACACAAACGACTCCGATAAAACTATTTCTACTCAAAACGAAACTTACAGGCTAAAAATGTGCGAAGACACATCTGCGTAAATGTTGTGCATTTAATGAGTTATGTAGGCCTATCTATAAGGATGCACTAAACATGATTTCTGTTGCATAAATCTTCAAGTGCGATAGTCCCTGACAGGATTTAGTTTTCTGGACATACTCCACAGGAATTGAGTATTTACTATTTTATTCTTATTTATATAAAACAGCGGTCTATGTTTATACAGAACAAACATTTATTTGTACCAGAGCAGTACTGAAATTTTGGCAACGAAATAACCAACATATAGTTTAATTTCAGCAGTAGAAATATTTATTTCACACTTAAAAAACAAATTGTTTGTTCGCGCGCAGCATACTTTGTTGACTCAAATAAACTATTTTCTTAGAGTTTGAAAAATACTTCTTGGATAGGTTATTGATTCAACGGTTAACTTATTTAAGCCTTGCTTATTTATTAAATGTTGTGTTGCAAACTAGCGAAACACTAACAAAGTGAGTTCAATCATGCGAGAGTATCAAATTGTATGCTTACAACGCTGATACAACTTATTTTAACACTTAACCATTCCGTTTATATTTGTAAGCATCATTATATAATTCACTCTATCATGGTATACTTAAAAATTTTATTTAAAAAGTTAGTTTTCAAGAATTTTCGTTACACAAAAAAAATAACTCAAGCTTCAGCCGTTTATTGTACATCTATCAAAGTCTGATGAACGCTGAATAATACCTTCCGTCAATACATTTTATCCAGTACACGAGTGAAATAATTGCAGGTTTTCTGTGGATGTCTTACACTTCGCTACTCGTCCATTTTCTCTTGATTGTGCACCGTATAACTAAAGTAGTTAATTAAAAATAATATTCCAGGTAGGTAACATAATTAATGAAGTTAAATTACGAATCGAGGCGTATGTTTCGTTATTTGTATTTTCGGGCCCGTCAAATTGTGTTACAACTTAATTATTGCCTTCCTTCATGGGGTTTGTTTGTTATTTTTTTTCTTCCGTGCCGGAAAACAACGCTTAAAAAGGGGAGTTAATTAGCTGCCCTATACCGGTGCTTCAAAATTTCATTATTCACTGATTAAAAAGTGGCGGAACTCATTTCCCTTTCGAGTGAACGAGTCGCGGTCGCATGAATTTCAGCGGTTTCCAACCTCGTTCCTGTCTCGCTGGCCTGATTGCCCGCCTTGTGTACGATAAGGAAGTCTTCAGTGAAATGTCGTCCTCTAGGGAAGAGAGAAAAATATTAAGCATAAAGGACTTGGTAGAGTTTTACTTTAGGCGGGAGTTCTCTAGAGAGACGGCGGCAGGTGAGCAAAGGCATATCGCTTTCAAGCAGGCCATTGTTCTAGTCAACTCCACCTTCAGACTTATAGCATCCCTTCCCCTCCTTTGCTTTCCCAAGTCGTCTTCCAGCCAATACGGCATACAACTCTCGTTGTCTTCCTCACAGGCGTCCAGGCGCCAGAAGATAGCGCCACCCCTCCCCTACAGCCCCTCGTCAACTCACCCACCCCCCTGCAGAGGACAAAAGAAAATCGCACCGCCGAATAAAGACGCCGGCACTCCGAGGAAGAAAGGGTGGAGGAGGGTTATTTCTTTCTCTGTAAAGGACGTAGGAAAGGGAGGGGGTGAATAGAGGGTTTTGGCTCTGATGAGCTAGGTCTTGCGTAAGGCTGGGCGAAAGAAAATAGGCGGGGAGGGGGGAGGAAGGTTCGTAGTCGAGCTCGCAAGTTTCTGTGACGTCAGCAGAGAAAGCGCGTTCGCGTAAGGCGAGGAAAAAAAGCCGGTATGGAAGTGTGGAGTGGTTCCAAGTAAGCCCAGAAGTTCCCGACGTATGGGATTGAAAGATAACACAAGGACAACGGAGGAACTTTCGCCAGGAAAACAATATTAAAAGGGGGGAAGAGGAAGACTGCAAAGAAAAGGGGAATGGACGGCGATCGAACAATAACGCGGATTACCATATTGAAGGGGTTTTTTTTTGTCGGACGGTTTGGAAATGGTATTATGCGTGAATGAGGAGAGGGAGTGGCAGATGCAGAAAAATATTTCGAAATGTTCACCAAGACGAACCAGGCAACTGATTTATCGGTATGTCCCACATTTTCCGCAGCGCGTCTCCCTCTGGAAATAAAATGAGTTTGACGTGCGTGCCTCGAATTTCGCTTCGCGGAATATTCTAGCAGAACATAAAGGAGAGTAGGGATACCGCTGTCAAAATCAATACTATCATACTGTTAGAGCTGCCCGACAGATCTCCGCGAATGAATTTCCGATCGTACTCTCAATAATTGTCGGAAATAGTAATGGCTCTGGTCTGAAAATACCCTCTACCAGGAACATTTTAACTTCTAGCCTGTGGTGATCACGTATTTTACGAAATTAATTTCACACATAATAAAACATATGTTGATATAGTTAAGGACTCCGTAAATAAAGAAAAATTTAGTCGGAAATTAACATACACGACTTTAGCGGTGGTGGGTGTGGCAAGATGTTTGGAGCATTACTGGAATAAAGGGGCTGGGAAAACGGGAGATCCACGAGAAAACCCGCCAACAAGCGGCATCGTCCGGCACGATTTCTACATGCGAATATTCGGGGACCTACCCCTCCAGGAATCGAATCCTTGATCACAAAGTAAGTGCTCTAGCCACTAGCAACCATGTTTCCTGTGTAAATGAAATTTTTAAGAAATTCTGTCGTATAAATGAGATTTCTAAAGAAACAAAATTATAAGCCTACAGCAAATACAAATTTTAATGATGTTTCTTGTAAATCAAATATTGAACGTAGAGTTTGGGGAAATTTGTCAATTTGGCTGTGACTTAAAAACAAATGCCTGACAGAAGGGTTATTAGTTATGAGCTTTGAGGTAAACTGGCTTTTGAATAGGTAATGAGTAAGTTTATTTAGGTCATGTGCTTGAAACGCTTGGCCGACTTCTTCGACTCCATGCACATTGCTCTCACGACAACAGATAAGACGCACGGAATCAGACGGAACTCCCTAAACGACGAGCAGCGAAATTCTCTCAATTTCATACACTATTCAGTAGTCGGTGGCAATCATTGTGGCTCTAAACACCAGCGATATTAACATTAGTACGGATAAGACAAGTACACTAAGAACTCTAACAAAACCTTGTTCAGTATTCATTTCCTGGCTCAATGTACAGTAAAAAGTATTCGTATTTTTATAAAAACAATTCCGGGAACTAATTTCCAAAAACTGTTTTTGTAAGTTTACAAAACGTTTGTAAACTTTGCAGAAATTGCTAGGAAATATAAAAATATGTATATACGTACATTTACACATATTTTTGTTTACTGAAAAATAATAACTGTAAATGAACAAATTTATTATTGTACATTTTTCAACAATTCTTTGAAGCAACACAATTTTTTTTTGGCAGCCAGTTTCCAAGAAATTGTTTTGTAAATGTACAAAATATAATGTTTAATTTGAAATACCGTCAAATGTTGTTTAATTTCAAACACTTTGCTCGTGAAAGTGTAACCCACTAGTCCCAACAGGTATTTAGAAAGTTTAGACCACTTTAAAGATTTGTGACATTCTTGCTGTAGTGCCATAACCAAGGGCGTCAATAAGAGGGGGGGGGGCTAAGCCCCCCTCCCCCTAACAATGTGTTCCACAATGTGTTAAGTGTTGTTTTTTAATAAAACGTGTAGCAAACTATTTGCAGTTTGATGAGGTTCGTAATGAACACGATTTCATATGTCGAAATATGCCAGTGGCTACAAATTTATACAGACTATATCAGTTATTGTTGACAAAAACAAATATTATGATCTTGCCCCCCCCCTTTTTTTTTTTGGCAAAATATAAAATGGGTGCCCTTGGCCATAACTGATATCTAGTTTGATATTAGTTTACAACCTTTTTCTAGTAAAAGTACGGATTTTTTACTGTGTAAGCCTGCAGATTGAGAAGTTATGCAAACTTAGAAGAACTATGGCTTATTGCGCATATAGACTCCGTGTGGCAATGTTGTGGCTTATGCATGCATTTGGTATGTGTAGTGTTTTATATAAAAATTATTGATAAGCTTTTATCTTCTCTTTGAAGACAAATTGAAAAATTGTGATGAGAAATGGCATTATATTGTAATAATTTAAAATTATTTTTTAAGATTGTAACTTACACTTCCCTTGTTATTTGTAAACACCAATAGCGGAATTTACGAATTATGCTCTACTAGCCTTTTAGTAACGACCGAAAAATTAATACTATCGGGATTTTGAGCCGAAGCATGGCTTCAGAGTTGTTGTGGGAAAGGGGATAATCTCCCCACCACACCCTCGCAAAAGTTTATGAAATTTATTTTTAAATGTTTTTAATTTAAAACACTGTTAATATCAGAATATTTTAAAATACACATTTGCTATCGTTATTTGTATTATATAATATTGTTTCTCATAATATCAATAGGTTATAGTTACTGAGCGGAGAGATTTTGGTCAGTATTTATAGGCGCAGCTTACTTATGAGCCGTGTCGAAAATCAAAAATAGGGGTTTACAAGTTTAATTATATTCAGCGCAGCTCAGTCAACTTTCAACCAATAAAGTGTTACTCATTTAAGAAAATATTCAGATTTTAAAAGCTCTACGTTAATGTATCACTGTAAAAAAAACTTCCTCGAATGTAAAGGAAGTTATTATCCCAGACGCAGTATGGGACAGTTACCATACTTCCGTCTTGCAAATATACAAACTTTTACAGTTGTTACAATACAAGTCTGGTAACTTCAGTATGCATTTGACTGTTTTATAACTAGGTTTAGGAGTGTTACCATGGATGTCTGGAAAACTATTCTACCATACCTACTTCCTTAGTGCTCCTATACGCACGTGTGGTAAATTTACAAACTATTTTTAGAGTGAGAAGTATATACTGCCCGTGTCATTAACCAGTGAAGTATTGTCCGCGCGCCAGCCCTGAGTCCCTGGCGTATTTGCATTTTTAGTCGTGAACATCATGTACGCCGCAGAAACACAGTAGCAAACTCATCCCAACATACGACGTTACTACGGCTAGTACGTGTGTTGACACGGTATCAGCCTCGTTGTATTATTTATATATTTACGAACGATAATCGCATACCCGCCAGGGACTCAGAACTGGCGCGCAGTCAGTACATTTCAAGCGTGTGTATCAATATCAAGTTCACTATAGGTCGTTCGGGATAAAGTGAACACTAAAAATTTAACCTTTAAAAAATTTCACTAGCCGTTACTGCACATAAACAATATTAACTCTAGTTGCATTACTGATTGTATCGTTGGCAGCAAAATTACTCAATATAGTTCCGTGTATTTTCTTATTTCAGTACAACAGTACTAAAACAACATCAACAGAAATTGACAGAATTGTATTTTACATAATTAATAAACTTTTTTTTAACTGTATCATTTCATACTCACTACACAATTTATCTTAGACGCGCAAACATCAAGTGACGTGTCCAGACAGTTACGAGCAGGAAAGATATGAATTTGCTGAAAAAAGAACTTTAGCAGGGCTTTTTAGAGTGCTCTCTTAATTCTGAATCGCCTATACTACCCAATAAAGAGCCCGAAAGTTCTGGGGGAAAACCCGTTAATTTTCGCGGTTCATGTAAATCTCGGTGCAGAATACGTGAAAAGGCATCTGCGTGCGCAACACAACGTTATCTTCAATATTACGTTATAAAAAATGATAGGGTCACCATTGAGTGTCTCATACAGGAGTGTTGTCGTCGAGAAGACAGCACGCCAGTTCGCTGACATGCTTCTAGAGGATAGGGTGAGGCATGATGCACGTGTTGTGTCGTCCTTATCGCTTCCACGTAACTACACCTCGAACGCGCCAAATACATTTACCCCGGCAGCGACCTTCGGAAACGGCCGAAAAGGGAGGGGGGTTGTGGAGCGGCGCCAATGCAGTGACTTTTCACAATTGCCGTCAATAAAAGAACTTTAGCAGGGCTTTTCTTAGTGCACACTTTATTCCGAACTGCCTATACAATTAGGGCTGTGTGCAAAAATCTGTATCATGCGCCCCACAGTGGTGCTGGATACACATCACGCTGCACATAACTGGCTGGTGGAGGGGGAATGCTCTTTGACCAGAGTAGACAGAGATACTAACACACGTTTCTCTGTCTTGCAATGAACTCTTTCTCTTACTCATAGTACATGTGACAAAACTCCAACCTTATACGTGGTTACAATGAAATACCTGCTACATAAATAAATAAGTTACTCGTTACAATTGGCAGAATATAATAGGGCAGAGGCATGGCTCATTTGACTGTGCCAATCAGAAAAATGTCACCGCGAAACCACACGTATGTAATTTGCGTGTAGGATCCCGAAACACCGAAAGTTAAGAACATCCAATCACTGACCGTGAAGCAAAGAAATAGATGTGCACATAAGCCGTTGAAACAAATTGTTGCAGAATTCTTTTCACCGAAACTCACTGGCTCAAATGATTTTGTATCTTGCTTCTTCTTAAGCGTAGTACTCTGGCTCGTATCGCTGAACTGTTTCCACGGGTCAAACACGGAAATTTGAAACCAGTACAGAATACTGTTGAGAGTTAGCTGGAACTGACGCATGAGCTATGCTGTTACGTGGTACGTAAAGCGTTTTTTTTTTTTTCGTGTGTAACTATTAAACGTGTTTCCAATTTGTATATACACGGAAAGAAAACATACTTCAAACTACGTCGCTGTCGTTTTAAAAATATCGTCCGCATTTTATGAAAATGATTGCCAAGCTCCTAAAATGTGGTAAAAGGCTTGATGACATTATTTTAGCTGAAAGAAAAGAGATCGTGATCGTAAAACAAAAATATAGCAACCTGCGATGGACTTCTAACACATATTGTTCACAAATAAAGTAATAGAGTTGAGCAGTGCGCTCTGTGTTTTCCCGAGGGTTTTACGAGGATAGGAGTTTTGGAATTGAGGGCTTGTTTTTCCTTGTGGAGTGTTAGTGAAAGCCCTGGTCACCCGTGCTAGGGCTCCCCCATTCGACTTCAGACCTGTCACTCCACTGGGGAAGTAGGGGAGTGTCTGGTTCCTATGGCCGGCGGTAGGGGCGCTCTGGTCTGCGAGTCGAACTGGGAGGGGCACTGGAGATGGGTGCTCACTCTTTGGTCGGGCTTGAAGTGGTCAACACCACAATTGGGAGTGGAAAGTAGTTTGACTCTACTGGTAGGCTAGTGGCCGGAGTAAATGAGGATTTCGTCAGAACAGTGAAGGTGCTATAAAGGTTCCATGATCGCCGAGTGAGCGAGGAAATGGAGAAGTCACCAGGACTACAATTGGTAAATGTAGTGACTGTGGGAGTAGCAGTCTTTGGAGGTTGCTGAGTTTGACTTTAATTACTTCGGCTGTTGACGACGTCTTCAGTGGTGTCACCGTGATCGCGATGCTCGCAGTTTTCCTGAGCTTGATCCGAGACCTTAACGAAGATCCCCGGAGACATTCTCGTCTTTGTGCCTTCTGGTGAATGGAAGAGAGCCCGCCGTAAATGACTAGTTACATTATTGAATTGGTCATGGGATACATAACTATGCTGCGAAGTGTGCAGTTTCAATGGAAGAATGGGAAAACGAGAGAGAGAGAGTGTATGTGTGTAGTCTATGTACTTCAGGATAATATATTGTTTAGAGAGAGAAGCTATAAGCGTAAGGATTTGGACGTAATCCAGTACCTTGTGGTATTTAATGTTCGTGAATTGTAAAGGCCTTGTAACTTGTGTTTGAGGAGAGAATACAATACTCTTAAAATTACTGGATGTTCCTTTTCTTGCTCAAGAATGGTATGAAAGTAACCTTTTATCTCTAATTGCTATAAGCATTTATTATCTAATATGTATATTCTTTATGAGTCTTGCCCCGTCTACATGTGTGTTGGGGAAAACGAGAAATTTACATGAAGGCTGGAGCCTTGATAAGTAAATTGGACCAAATTGTATCGGCTACCACGTTTCCGTGTCTCAAACAAAATAAAAAGTTGACAGCTGGTGATTTTTGGTGAAAATAATTCTGCAACATTTTGTTTCAATGCCTCACGTGCACATCTGCAGCTCTGCTTCATGGTCGGTGATTGGCTGTCTTTAACTCTCAGCGTCTTGGGGATCTACCTGCAAATCACATATGTGTAGTGTCTCTATAACCTTATTCTCATTGACACAGTCAAATGAGCGACGCACTCAACACAAATCACTCTGCCAATAGCAACGAAGTAGAGGTGCAAATGTGAGCGTTATGGATTGAAACAAGCTGTTGGATGATACTTTTCAACTAAAATCACCAGCTCTACCTATAGAAAAAGGAGTTCTAAGAAAACCTTGTACCCTAGTTTGGCGCGCTGTGAGTAGAGGAGATATGCTTCCTGTCGCTCCGCTGTTACCAAGCGTCAAATGCGGAAATTCTCAATCGGTAGAGAATGCTTTTTGGGCACCGCCTACCCGCGCGTGAGAGGCTCAAAAGCGACGGAGCTGTAAGGTCGACCTTGAAGCGCGCATCAAATGCCGCGCCGC
This sequence comes from Medauroidea extradentata, assembly GCA_003012365.1. Classification (NCBI taxonomy): domain Eukaryota; kingdom Metazoa; phylum Arthropoda; class Insecta; order Phasmatodea; family Phasmatidae; genus Medauroidea; species Medauroidea extradentata. The sequence goes on from PNEQ01015666.1 coordinate 102,733, forward strand.
CTCAACGAGCCAAGCGCTGGACTAGCGTGCAAGCTTCCCGCTGAACCGTTTTTACTATGGGACTTTCAGCGACAACACTATAATTTATCTTACGCGACGAAAGTGAAAGAGTTGTTCTACAGTTCTATAATATTCAGAATATCGTGAAAATTATTACTCTTATATAAAAATCAGCGTCAAAAGTCCCAATTCGGTCACTTTCACATTCAAAAAAATACTTGTTAGGAACGATAACAGTTAATGGGAAAATTATAGACCTGTACTAAGATACTTAAATGCTTTTCGTAGCCTAACCGCGTGACAACATGTTGAATGGTTTTCGAATGAAATCAGGATTGTTAAACGTCTGCGCTCCACTTCACGATTCTAGTAGTGGGTACCTGGCACATGGGCGGTGTTGTATCGTGTCGCGGATAATACTTTTTTACGCGAAACCGTTTAAATTATTCCTATTGCGTTTAGTTACGAAAAGAACACACATTGGAAGCTACTCATCTCACTTTTCAAAAAATTCAGCACGCTTGTCAGAAACATGATTATGAGTAGAGACATGAACTTTTCGCGAAAAGAAATTTGCCTCACTTTGTGTCAGTGACTTGTGTGCACGTATGCAGACTTGCT
>PNEQ01015666.1:103453-113741 GCA_003012365.1 Medauroidea extradentata
GTGTGTCGTGGGGTTTTACACGCAAATCACAGACGTGTGGTGTTACAGTAACCTTATTGTGATTGGTACAGTCAAATGAGAAACGTCACAGTTCAAAGGCACGCTGCCAATATCTATGAAGCAGAACTGCAGACGTGCACATAAGGCACTGGAACAAAGTGGGGCAAAATTATTTTCGCGAAAAGTTCATGTCTCTAATTATGAGGCCTCTCAAAAAAGATAAAAACGGAATTTTTTAGACTGTTCTAACTACGGAAACACGACCTGAATTCGTAAAGTGCTACACGAGATGAGTACATCGGCCTTTACTTCAAACTGTCCCAAAATTAAATTATAGGGACACCGCTTACGAGGGCGTGGTACATAATTTAACGCTAAAAGCATTAATCTATAACTTAGGTTTCTTGAAGCCAATTTGCGATAATTGAACAATAGCAATCCTAGACAATAGTTTTCGCCAACGTTTTAAACAAAATAGTTTCCAGTGTTACGAACTTCTGAGGCACAATCTCTGACGCCGGAACATCGTGCATTTAACTGCGGCGCAAGAGATCACGCGTAACGAATTAGTAATTATGGATATATATTTACTCATAAAGTTGGCAAATACCAATATCTAGGATTGTCATTGAGTATTTTATTTATATTGGCTTCGAAAAAACCGTACAAATCAATTGAAGTTTTCAGCGTTTATTTATCTACTACGAACTGTTAAAGTCCCATATGATGAAGAGTTCTGCGTAAATCTTGCACTGCGAATAAAGGCAATATGCTTATCGTATAACATGGTACCCTGGCTCTTATCCCTCCGCTGTTTCCACGCGTCGAACGTGGAAATTTAAAACCGGTATACACTACTCCTAATCCGGTGCAGTACCTCAGCATGGCTGATGCGCGCAGGGTTGCATAAACACTCCAAGACGACGCTGTGTGTGTTCGAGAGACAGAGAGCCTCTCCAGACGCCTTGGAGACACTCGACACCAATCCCGCGCACAAAGGATGCCCGCCCCGGTCGCTTTTGTCTCGCGACAGCTCGTTCGATACCCGACACAGCAACAAGACACGTATCAAAGCCAGGGACGAGCACAAGAAAATTTCCTCCCCGTCATAGTAAGAGGCGCCTGGGAAGGAAGTGAAGATGTTTCAGTGGTGACAACATTGCGGAGTTGCAGCTATAGGTGGTTCCCGATAAAATAAGGCGTCTGGGAAGGAAGTGAAGATGTTGCAATGAACTTTGCAGAGTTACAGATACAGGTGGTACACGATAAAATGATGCGCCTGGGAAGGAAGTGAAGATGTTGCAGTGCTGACAACATTGCGGTTTACAGCTATAGGTGGTTCACGATAAAGTGAGCACTTTTGACCACCACATTGCCTAGAATTATTATTTAGAAATATTATTTATATTTACCTCAGATAATTACTTGTTAGTAAGATACATCTGTACACTTTGATTATTACTCAGGTTAAATTGTTTATAGTTAAATATAGCCGAATACTATTCATTAATTGAAAGGAAAACAGTAACTAGGGCTTCAAAAGTACTAACTTTATCCTGAAGAGCCTATAAACGTGTCAGTATAACATACTGTATACAAGCATGTAGTGGTCATATAAATATTTGCCGAGTGGATAATATAGTTTTACAAATAGCGATTTTACATGATAAAGCCAAGAAAATGAAAGACGAAATAAATAAATAAAATAAAATAAAGTTTAAAAAGTCTGTAAACTTTTCTTTCAAATAATGCGACATTCAGTACGGTGTTGATAAAACTTAAGACATTTTTGAACGTCTAAATTTATAATTACAGGACTAGTAATAATTCAATTTTTTTTTTTTGCTGTAGGTAACGTAACACTACATTTAACATTGGTCACGTTTCGTAAACTATTTTTTAATAAACTTACACACTCATCAACGCACAGCCCAAACCGCTGGAGCAGGTGGCTTCTCCTTATCACGTAGGCTCCCACTAAGAAGAAATTTTTCGAAATTCGAAAATTTAGGAAAGGGCTAAATGTGCTTTCAATGAATCCTTACTGCTTAAATTCGTTGAGATATCGAGGAGGGGGGAGGGTGAAAAGCCGTCAAAAACGTTTTCAATCAAACCTCGATACTCCTGACCCCGTATAGTTATTGAATTTTTTTTTTCTTCAGATTGAAACTTGTGCACTTCCCCAAATGTGGTTTCAGGTTTTTTTTTTTATGTTCGGCCTCTAATGGCATTAAAAATAAAATATAACTCGATTTCATCAACTGTGTCTCCTGAACCAGTATAGATATCGAGATAATTTTTTAACAGAAATGAAGATTACGAAAATACTGTTTCGTGGCTGGAAAAATGTAATATGTTCCATATTCTAAAGAGAAAAGTATGACCACGAAATATAATTAAAAGCTGTTAATTTTTGCCGTTATATTAATTCGTATACATTTTTGGACACGGGCCTCCATATACCTTCCCTTACCGACGTAGATACCCACTGAGGAGTGAAAATGAGTAAAATGTATTTTCCCGATATTTGGATATTTCATAAACCTGGTGAAGCATCGGTATGCTTTGGGGAAGAAAATCCGTATAATGTGTTTTTTATATATCCTCAGTATTTCATGAACATGATAAACTACCTTTATGTATTAAAGTTAGCACGCCTAAAAGCTATCGTTATAGATTTCCCTTAAAAAATTTCACGTAGAGAAAGCCGCGGTCGGGCAGGTAGTTTCATTACATATTTTAGAATATTTCGGTACCCTCGACTGTGGCATGCGTTATTTAATGTATAATATCTTCAAATAGTTTATGTTTGTTTTCAGTGTTTGGGTTTAGTACTATGAGGTGTGTTTTGTTTTCAGAATTTTGCATTTACAGAATTTTTAAGGTTGTCCCCCATTTTTTATTTGTTCATAGCTTATTATGTTCAGTTTAAGGGATTTGTCTGTTTATTACAGTAAATATCAGTGGCTATTTACCACAAGCCGGCATGTCACTTTTTTTAAAATAGTCACTGATATTGTTTTAGGTTTTATAGCAGAGTTGTTGTTATTTATGTTGACTATTTCCAACAAAATGTTGCCACAGTGTAGTTGAAGTTACGATAGTAATGCCTACAGATATATTGTTGCACGAATGAAAATGTTTGCAAAAGTGTGATGAAGAGGATCGTAGAATAAGCGTGTCGATTTGTACTGGCTACAATATATGGGAAATCCAGATTTCAGTGGTAGCCCTAAACATACAACAGAGACAAAAGCGGTAATAGCTTCTCTTTCACTGTCACATGGAAATACAGATCCTAAGAGGAGTTTGTCATATTCATGTAGAGCCCTAACTCATCTCAGTACTACAATGTCAGAAAGAACACTGAATGCTCTGACGACTGTCAAAAGCACTTTGTTAGCATATGACCAGAAATATTTAATTCCTTCAACAAGGAACTGTTTGAAATGGCCCGTATAGCACATTGGCGCTGCAATGCTCACTTGAAACAAAGACGGAGACAGGAAGAAGAGAAACAAAAGAAGCAAACAAATGAGGAAAAGAAAAGGACAGCCAAAGAAGAAAACTGGAAGAAGTTAGATGTGGAAAGAAAATCTATCGTCAAAGCTGAATAAACGTTCATAAAAATGTGTAAAGAACAAGGTTGCAACACACTTGACAATGCTTCGAAGGTTCTGAATGAAGCTAACGAAATACTGAAGACGTCACTAACGAACAAAGTGTCTAAAGGAGGCTACATTAGCCCAAGCTATTATGGAAGTAGTTACAATAATACACGAAGAAGGTGACAAGTGCAGAGACGGTGCGAAAGGAATAGAAAATTCTGTACAGGGAAGAATCTAAGTTGGTTTATGATATTTTTTGTATAACATTAGCTATAACAATTACTGATTAATTTCACCATACGCTTTTCAATGTACTGTATCACTAAAATTTTAAATTTTCTATAGTAAATTATTTTTAATATTGTTAGAACTGCAAAACCTTTATTTGTTTACAGTAAATAATTATACGCGTTAACAGTACTGAATATGTTGTAAACAATAATAATAATGTACTGTCCCCTTCATAGGGGCTAGCACCTCAACTAATGGCGACGGTAACAAATTACGAAGGTCAAGGTAAGGCGGGTTGCGAATCCCTATAGATTTGCGAGGGCGCTAGGGCAAAAGTAATCCTCACTCTAAACAAATCAAACTTGTACCCTCGAACTCCTCGGTAATGTTACACAGCAATAGCTGCAAGCAAAACCGCATAGACATTTCAAAATAAAAATGATGGTAATACAAGTTTAACTTCAAAAAATGATCAAAGTCCCGGGTTCAATCCCAACAGAGATTTATTCAAAACTCAAAATCAAACAAGCATAACAAAGCACAAACGCAACCTTAAACATTTTGCAAAGCTCATTACATTGCCAACCTAACAAGAAACATTAGAAACGAAAAATACAAAATACAAAGTTAAGTACACTGAACACCGATTCACGTTCAATTCTATTAAGTTTTTTAATGTCTCTCTTAAACATGTGCCGTTCGCTTCTCCTGCTTTTCCTTCGCCTATGAACCACTACACGAATGATATTGGAACTTTATTATCTACCACAAAGTGTTTAATCATTGCACTGTAAACTACCAGGTACACAAAAATGCTACCTCCCAACAAAACACCAAGCTTTTTTAGAATTCTGCACCCTGCTTTTCACGTGCGTTCTAAATGACATCACTCGAGAAAAGTTGACTTCATTACTAGAAGACTACGTTGAACGCGAGAACATCGCCAACTTTGATTAACCGTTTAATAGAATTCATCGCACGCCTATCGAGCATACATCTGAAGAAACTGGGCGTTAAAATTGTTCGCCGCTCTGTATTTACGTGAACTATTCCAGATTTACGCATTTTTTTTTGGCGAAGAAACTTGGCATCGTCCTTTAAAACTGTTATATAAAAGTACAACCCACTTTATTGCAGGCTGAACCGAACTGATAGTAATGCTGTGAAATGGGTCATTTCTTACATCACATGGCGTACAAAAACTTATGCGTTCAGGGTAGGCAAAAATATATTATTTTTGAACGATTCTTGCAATGGGGGCAAGTTAAAAAAATATTTTGGACAAATGCCATTGCAGCAAATGGTGTGTCACAGAAAACCAGAGAATATATCCAAGTAAATAGACAAGTAAACAAACAAAAGGACTTTGTATGTAACAGGAAAACAAAGATAAAAACATACAATTCTACTTAGAATTTATTCAGTGATTTACAAGAAAATAAACTGAATACCTTGTAGAATTGTATATTTTTACCTATGTTTACCAGTTACAAACAAAGTCCTTTTGTTTGTTTACTTGTCTGTTTGTTTGTGTGTATTCTTTGGTTTTCTGTGACACACTGTTTGCTGCAATGGTGTACGTCTAGAATACTTCTTTAGTTTGTAGGCAAAAACATGTTATTTATGTATTCCTGTGTGTTGCCCTGATAGCAACCTGTTGTTCCGTATATGTCGGTGTGAAAATGCTTATAGTCATCATTATCACTGTTTTTATTAACTGTCTATTGTAAATTTACCAGGCGTGAAATATGTTGGCAGCTCACGTAAGTGCAGAAAGAAAACTTACATACTAGAGAAACTTTACGCTGTTTTATACTGAAAGTGTTAATTGTATTTTTATTATTATTATTTGCAGTAAAGCGTACTATCTATAGCTCATAGAATGAACTGAACTCCTTAGCACGGTACTCGTGTACCCCTTTTTCCAAAGTTTTTTGGGAGGTATTTACCTTACTGCAGTTGTTTTACGTTAACACCTGGGCTTCTAGTTTGACAGCAGAAATTTTTGTCAACTGATAATATTAAAAAAGTATTTTACACAGCTTCAAACACGCAAAAAGTTTTTTTCGGAACTTATTTTCGTTACCTGTACACCTTGGCGATCTTTGCAGATCTAATTTTCTCAACAGCGCACAGAAAGCCAACTTCATCTCAGCTGAAGGAAGGGGAATAAATAAGCACTCGTGAAGGTTTCTCTTTTATTTAAAACAGCCAACTTGCACCCCGCAGCTAAATAACGTACAGTTTATGTTTTCATTTTGCCCCTCTTCTGCTACTCTTCTCAGAAGTTTTCTCATTTGCCAGTGCAGACACGTCCGGCAGTTTCGCCGACTAACATCTACGGTAGCTTGAAGAAAGCGTCCTCTCTCTCTCTCTCTTTCCATCTTCCCCTAATCTCTTTTTTACTCTTCCGAGAAGACAGTCCGGAAGTGTAAAATCTCTGACCTACTTTCCTTGCGTAACGTAGGCGAAGTCAGTTGATTGAAACACTTCAGTCCTGTAGTCACATACTCAATCCGTGGTATGCATATGTTCTTTGAAACATAAGATTTTCGCAGAGATTTATTTTGGTTGACTTTAACACACCAACCCCCCCCCCCACACGCACATATATATACATACATACACACACAGCTGTCGTCGGAAAATTTGACTCAATGTGTGGTCAAGTATGTGACAGCTTCACATTCGGGCTGATATATATCGCGTGAAACCCAAGTAGGCCTAGAAGCGTGGTTTTCCAACGTAAGTTTAGGAACATTTATTCTGTAAACTTTCAAATCAATATTTACGAAGTTGTAAATAAGCAGTTACGTTGGTAAATATTATAAATCCAGAAAATTATCTGCGTTATATATAATAACTTGCGCCCTTGATTTTTATACGTATTAATTACGTTCCTAACTAAATTACTATGACATTAATTGCTATAAAACACTGGAGGATCAAACGCTAAGAAAGAACATTACTTAATGATGCAAGTAAACTTAAAATTTAAAAAAACTAAGTTCGAGATATTATTAGGTTGCGTTATAATATTTTTTGCAGAGTATTCGGTTTTTTCAACCAACTCTCCTACCTACGTTAACAATATAATACATGTTTTACGAATTCTCTCTAAACCCTTTTACGTTTCTTGAATACTCTCTAAATATTTTTTAATGTCTCTAAATATTTTTTTTTTAATTTTTGTTATAACATAATCACGATATTTTAGCTAAAGGTACCGTAAACCGGGGTTACTTTTACAATTTTCGGGGCTACATTGACTATTCAAAATATTAGTTTTTTGGTTATCTGGTTAATAAACAGATAATCTGAGCCGAGTATTTTAAATAATTCATTTTATCCTTATAGCTAATGTTTGAAACTTTCGTCACTAAACAATATAAAACCCAAAATTCTGAGTGGTCAAAGTTACCCCGCAATGTCAAAGTAAACTCGGTTTAAAGTAAGTAATGAAGTTCTTACTGTTCCTGGGTTTCAAATATAATTAGATTTTACTATAAGTAATATGTTCAGGTCTACATACTATAATACTATGAACAGGTGCAGTTATACTAGGCTTCTTTTCCCAACAACAAATCACTAAGGTCACCTTGGCAAACACATACAGCATTGAAAAAAGTAAAAGAATCTATAGAGAAAAAGGGATAAACCAGTTTCTTGCTGTAATTTACAGAAGAAAATTCAAGGACAAAATGAAATCGAGACGCTCCGAACTTGTGTGTTTGAATAATTTAGCGACCAATTTTATATATTTGTCGATAAAAAAACCGTAGCGTATATTTTAAATAGTTACAACTAATCGCGTAAGAATTCAGTAACCTAACTATGTCATAGTATTCGCGTAATAGCTTGATAAAGTCCAAATTTTCATGTTTTCGTTTTAAGGACTACACTAAAACCAACTGACATAACAAACAAAACGATTCACAGTTGATAAAGACGTCGCAAGCTACAATGCCACGTACATAAAAACAAAGAATAAAAATGTTTTGTATTTAAATAAAAATGCTAAAATTTAAAATAACAATTTAAGCAATAAAAACAATTAAAAATACAAAAAAAATTAAAATATTTTACTTTGGGGATTAACATAGCTGAATTTGTAGACTGCAACATTGTTATTCAATGAGAATTTTTTTCAGTTTGGTAAGTGAGTTGGTTTTAGTTAGTGTCGTCCTAAAACGGAAACATGCAAATTTTGGCTTTCACGAGCCATTACGCGAAAACTATGCGAAATAAAAAAATTATATGAGAGGAAATATTGGTTACATGTGTGTCAAACAAGAAAGAAGAAAATAACGGGTACAAATATAAAAAATAAATCATAGTGATGAAAATTGCGGCAGACCGCACCCTTAATTTCAACTTTTCAACTATTTATTCTAGGATACTATGTTAAATCATTCTAAACTCGAAGACTTTGTATGTCCAGTCATGCAATCAGGATTTATGTGTCCAAGAAAATACGGTAACAATTCATTAGATAATTATCTACTTCTCACCGCTGGAAAACGTTACTAGCAGTATTTCACTTGTATGTATGGTAGAAGGACTTACAAGGACGCGGTCTACCGCAATTTTCATCGCCATTATTTTATTTATTATTTGCACCAGATATTTTTTTCTTATTGTAGACACAAAATGTGACTAAATTTGACTCTTATGAAAATTTTTAACCTATCATAGTTTTTGCGTAATGGCTTGTTAAAGTAATATTTTGCATGTTTCCGTTTTAACGACTACACTAAAACCAACTGATATACCAAACTCGAAAAAACCACAGTGGATAAACACATTGTAGGGTACAATGACATGCTCATAAAAATAATGAATAAGAATTATTTGTATTTAAAAAAATATTGAATTTTTAAAATGTTTATTTTCAGTTTTAGCATTTTTTTTAATATAAATAATATTTATTCTTTATTTTTATGAGCATGACATTGTAGCCTGCAATGTATTTATCCGCTGTGATTTTTTTGAGTTTGGTACATTAGTTTGTTTTAGTGTAGTAGTTAAAACGGAAACATGCAAAATATGAATTTAACAAGCCATTACGCAAAAACTATGAGAGATAAAAAAATGTACTAAGAGTTAAATTTAGTCACATTTTGTGTTTACAATAATAAAAAATATCTGGTACAAATAAAAATAAAAAAAGGCGATAAAAATTGTGGTAGACCGCGCCCTGAACTAGTTTGGTATGTAGTCTGATTGTTTTCCAATATTCATTCACGTCCGTCAGGATGAAAATATTTTTCCATTTTCCCGGCAGTATTTGAAACCTATTCGGGTTTGATTACGTTATATATTGAGAAATATTTTTATGAAATTGAATAACCGGGGCTCAAATTCTCAAAATGGTATTAGGAACATAAAAATGATTGCAGGATAAATCCTCCCGAAATGAAATAATAATTTGTCTCCCACTAGTGTTATGGACATCAGTACCGCTGGGTCAAACGTAAGTATAAGACAGCCAGGCCTGGACAACCAGGCCACCTGAGCACTCGAGTGAGTGAGAGATTTTGTTCAGCGCTTGACCTCGCTCTTTAGTTTTGCAGCGGTTTCGAAAAAAAAAAAAATTGCTAACACAAATTAATACATCAATCAAAAATTCATTCTTGCAGTTTTAACACTTATATATCATTGTTTGTATCAGAATATTTCTGTTGCTGTACACCAAATGGATTTATAGATTTCTGCCCCTGAAGTATCACATACTTTGTTGTCAAAATTAGTCAAAAATGAAACACAATTATTTTTGTTAGCAAACAGTACATTATCTGTTAAATAAAACACTCAGGCAATTTTGTGTAACGTATGACTATATACAGTCTCAAATTTTTACAAAGCATTTGGTTAAAAAATATTTAAGTTATTTGCAATTGTTTGAAATAAATGAAAGATCATAGCCTTAAACTGAGATCTTTAGCACTGGTGAGGGGGTGACATGAGGTGGTATGTAGTAGCACCGGAATGAAGGGGCGGGGCGGGGGAAATGGAAGATCCCCGAGAAAACACGCCGACCAACGGCATCGTCCGACACGATTCCCACGTGCGAAAATCCGCTGAGTACTCAAGTTTGCATACTTTCTTAACCAGGCAAATTCGGCCAAGGATGTTTCAACATTAATCACTGGATACAATGCGACAGCACGGTTCTTAACTCCAAAAATCTGAAACAAGTAGTCTAGTTGCCACATACTGGACGGTATTCTAGAGGTGTGTGACGCTGTCGAGAGGTGGTTAAGGTGTGTTCCCGCGTTGGAGAAATCCAACGACGGTCGTGCATCTCCCTGTTTGAGGTGTCGGAGCGTTGCCACGCTCTAGTATCCGAAGGGAGTAACCACATACACACTCGCAGGGGTGCGATGTTGCTCCGGGGCTCGTGAGTATTGGTGGGTACTATACCAGGATGGGTTCCTTGGTCCCTAGTG
>PNEQ01015667.1:0-80331 GCA_003012365.1 Medauroidea extradentata
TTGCATGACATGCGACATACCTAAAAATATATGTTAGAAGAAAAGCTAAGTATCCTCCAAAACTAAGGAAATCGCGACTTTCAAGTGCTCTATTTTGTAAAGTACAGTGATTAGACAACTAATCACTACGTTTACGAATAACTTTTTTACCCCTCTTTCAGAAAACATAATAAAAAAAAGTGAGTAAAATGGCCTTAAACCCGCAAATCACAGACGTGTGGAGTCACAGTAAATGTTTTCTGATATGTGCAGTCAAACTAGTGACACTTCTGTTCTAATATGTTCTGTCAATAATCGCAACGCATAGTTATAGTTGTATAGGTATGGCATTGAAACAAATTGTTGCAAAATTCTCTTCACCAAAAAACACTAGTTCTACCAATAATCTACCGCAGGTGTCCAAGGTCGTCCAAAGTGCTTTCTTTACCGTGAACATACTGTTAATGCCATCTGAAGCGGTACGTTGTTTCTCTTCCGAAAACATATACGTAAGTTGTCTAGTTTAGAACCAAGAACTTTTTAGTGGAAGTCTGGCTTTTCAGCGACCCTCACGACCAAGGCGTTTCAATTCCTACAACACAGCTTGATCTTCAAATTAAATGCGACTTCAATCAACTGTAACAATTTGACGTGAACTGCCGCTACCACACTTTGAAACACAATAATTATAGTTAAAAGCGGTAAATACACGGGAGAAATATATTTGTTGGAAGTCTTTCGTGACCTTCAACAGGTACACTTAACTTGCCAGAGGTACACGGAATAAACGGGAAGGGACTTGGCTGGGGCATGAGTACAGGACCCATTCCAATATTCATCTGGTTTGTTTTCGGGAAACCACGAAAAACCGAAACCAAGATGGCCTAAGTGTTTGCTTTTTGCGACTGGGAATCATAGTTGTATCTGCTGGCCCGTGGATTTCTCAGGGTGCTCCCACGTCCTACGAACGGGCTTACCGCCGCTGTACAAGACTCCTGAGCCTGCTTGATCCTCTCCTTTCTCTCTTAAGGGTTTGTTCCCTAGTTTTTTTTTTCAGACTGATGCCAATAACTCAACTATTTTTTTAACCAAAAGCTTTGAAAAAAATTTGAGACAATGTGCAGTCACACGATACACAATACTGTGGATACGTTTTTTAAAAAATAAAGTATCATTCGTCAACAAAAAAAAAAATATTTTGCTTTATTTTGATTTATTTTCTTGACAAAAAACGCGGTTCGATGAAAAAATCTAAAAATAGGTCAATACATTTAAAAAAAATTCACCCACAAGTTATGACATATTAGTGTCAAAACTTAGGAGCAAAATTTGTATATGAGTACTAGGTAGCAATAAAAGAATATTTTTGAAATCACTGCTAAACTAACTTAATAAAGCAGGCATCAAGTTGGCGTTACCTTCGTCCTAGAAAACAACCGTATCCTCTTTCCGTCGCCCTCTCTTCCTATTTTCGCACACCTGTAACTCGCTATTTATTAACATAACTCAGTTATGCTCGGGGATTGACACATCTCCTCATTATATTCGCAAGACGTGTATTTTATGTCGGAAAAATTCCCGTTAATCTATGTTGGACATCTTCACGTAGGAATGCGCAGCCTACAGCAACTCAAACGACGAGCAGGAAGTTGTGAGTGAGTCTGTCGTGACCGGCATTGGTGCCGCTACTGCCATTCTGAGAAACACTCTTGCTACGTCTTCTTTTTCTCCTTCACTAGCAGCAGGAGTCATTAACTAAAAACAAGTCTCGGCGATGTAACGGTGCGTGAAGAAAACCCCTCATTTATTTATTGGTAGTATGTGTGTACGTCATTACGGCAAACCGTTGTCAGTCACTTAGTGACAGCAGAGGTGACTTTACCTATATATACAAATATAAAACGCGTTAATTAGTTTAATCCAAAAAAGAATAGTCGTAATTCGCAACGACGATTTTGAAGCACAGGTAGGGAGGCCCCTTAAGTGGACGTGGCAGATAAATAAGGGCTGAGTTCTATAGTTGAGATCTGCACTTTTTGAAAGTCAGTATAGAAAAACTACAAAACAATAATCCTTGATAATTATATTTACCATCTTTATGAGCAAAAATTTACCCGGATTGATGCATTTGCTAAGCGGGATCTTTCGCGCCGCAATTAAGCGTAATATATTTCGGCGTTAGGGAACTTCTTAGGTTATACGTTACTCGAAAAACATGTTTGCTCAGAAAGTTGGCAAATACTATTGTCTGGGATGGCTATTTTTTTATTTTTGCAAATTGGCTTCGAGGAACCTAAAATTCTAAACTGAGTTTTAACGCTGAATTATATACCATGCACGGTTTGTATTTTCGTATGTGTAAAGCAAAGAAAACGCGCACGAGAGAGATTGAGGAAGAGAAGAAAGAGTGCAGAATCGAAGGATAGATAATGGCAAAATAATCCTGAAAAATTCTTGTGGAAACGACTTTACTAATTTTTCAACGCTTAAATTACCAAATTTAATCCAAGCCTTTGGTTTTGTGTAAGGTTTTCTTTTAATGCTTAGTGTATAGTAAAATTTAAATTAACTTCGTTGGTTAAGGTTAAATAAACTTGGAAAAATCCACGCATAAATGGCATAATTTTGTACATTATGTCTTTAAAGCTGATGTCAGAATTTCTTTGTTGTGGAGTAGTTGTTCATTTGCGTTTTTGCCATAGTGTTATCCCAAATACGAAACGCTCCATTACTTTTGTTTAAAATTTCTATAGAAGGAAAGGATATTTCCTGAGACTAACATCTTCATCAGCAGGTCTTTTGTTATCAAAAGATCCGCATTTTCATTTTGTTAGGTGAAGTAATACACTGCTGACTCAGCTGAACGGGCTGGAAGAAATCTCTTTGCTTTGTGGTCGTACTTTTTTACAAACACAAAATAAATTAGATGTTATCAAAGAACTTTCAGACGCAAATATTTTGCAAGGTAATGCAAGAAATTATTTTCCTGGTAAATGAGGCTTCGACTAGTCGCTTCTTGCCCTGCTTTCAGGCGCTTGATTGGTCGGCATTGAAGTGCTCACTGTAAGTAGCCATCAGTTTTATCTTCCCAGTGTACAAACAAAATAAGAAAACACGGATATGTTTCTATCCATTGTATTTCTCCTTCATTTGTATTTTGCGTATAGTGAAATAATAATGCTGCAGACCTTTCACTGTGAAGTGCCAACGTTTCAAGGCATAAAAATATATTATACATAACTAACAAATGACGCATAGGCTTTGATGCGTAACACTGTCCAATATTTTTCTTTGGTCCAAACGTCTTACTGAAAGTACTTAAGGGCATGAGTCCGAGCTTTCGAGACAATTATTTCTCAAAACTCATAAAAGAGCCGATATCGTAAAATTACTTTGTAACTTTGTTGCGAATTCGTTTTCCTGTGTAACGTAATTTTTTTGAGACAAACGGTATCAAGGTTTTAGCTAATATTTATCAATTACAAGGAAATATTATTAATCAACTCATTATCTACTATCATACTGTATTCTGTCTCGACAAAATCAGTGTACGTATAGTTAAAACCAGTCATAACAAAGTTACAGAGAAGTTTTACGATATCGCCTTCCCTTTATGTTACGAAAGTTAGTTATCGTCAAACCTGTAGAAACTCAGGCTTAAGCCCTTAAGTCTTATGTCCCATGATTATAAATATTGACTTTATACAACTAAAAAAAATTATAAGACTTTCAAATCTGAAAAACATGAAGTACGTTTTACTGATAGCTAAAAATTGGCGCATAGCCTATTGATACATAACATAACACCGTCCAATTTACAAGTGCCTCCGCACATGTTTCCTTCTCCATGCACAAGTTATTCTTCTGGTGGCTTTCGAACTTTCTATAGAAACCTTGAAAGCACTCTTTGAGTGCTATAAGCAGTGTAATCAGTTTGGCAGCTGGTGTAAGTATTTTCCTGTAGCAATTCAATAGCTACATTTGTGAGTTTGCGGACTTGAAAGGTTTTACACTCTAAAACGCTCCAAACCATTGCCGTGAATAGAAGTTTTCATCTGACACACGAAAGGTGTTGTAGTGAGTCATTCGTTTTTTTTTTTTTTGTTCGAAACTGCTTAACGTATCACTAATATATTTGTCTATTCAAATTTTAAAAACCTTCAAATTATGCTTCTATATTTTGAAAGAAATACAATACGGCTGTTATAACACGCTTTTCAGCCCCTTAAATTGACTGAAAACGTTTACTTTCTGACTACTCTGTGTTTGAAAAATAACAGTCCGAGCCGTAAAATAGAAAAATAGAAGGTTTTATTTGACTTTACGCCATACTTTCCACTAATAAAACGTTAGGATCATCGCTTAGTCTCGAATAAAAATAAATACTACGAAATAAACTGTGCGGCAGTAGTGTTCCACGCGTAAATGCGGAATTATTCTTTACACCCGTAACAGCGTCACCTATATCAGTTCTGTTTTATTGCATTCAGCTGGTTAATGGTCATCAGGTTAGAACTATATTATAACGATAATAATATAATGTAACGTTAAAAACGTTTCTTAGAATCTACAAAATTTTACCGCCTCTTTAAAAACGTTGGGACTTAGAGGTTTCGCTAATTTTGTGAACAACTATGTGACCTGGTTTGCTGTTTCCTTTAGCATAATCTCTTTGCGTTAAAATAATATGTTCAAATATTGTTCACTGTAATGGTACACATTAAGAAAAAATTTTGCTCACGAACTGGGTAATAATAGTTTTCAAGAATTTCCCCCTTTTTCATGGCTTTTTTTTATTCTTTAACAAGGCCTACAACTTTTTAGCGTTTAACTCTGCCTCACGTCCGCTAAACGTAATCCACTGAAGACGGTTTCATATGGTTGAAAGATTTATTTAATGAACCGAATTAATTTTGTAAATTTAAGAGCTCCGCCTAGGTTACGCATGGAACTGTGCCCTGAGATCTCAACGCAATAGGTTAACGAACGATGTGTCGTTACACGTTATCTCACATATAAGACTGACTGCAGTGTCACCACTGATAATCGACGAGTGTCAGTTATAATCGATCGTTATATCAGTTCATTGTTATTCTTCGTATCAGACTACAACTCCCTTAGTATGGTAGAGAACATCAGGTGGTGCAACTGATGGATGTGCATGAGAACATTTCACCGGGTGAACAACACAGATATATAGTCCTACTCAACCCATCTCGACAACTTCGAGCACTGTCTTGACAGCTTGTTTGTATGTCAGCGTGCGACATTACTCCGTAGGCTCTCTTAATATACTTATTTGGTGTTTTTCAGTGTTTCTGAGCAGCACAATTCCATGCTTAGAGAACACTGGGGATGCGGAAAGAAATCAGCCAGGGCTTGTATTTAGAAACAGTCCCAGCCATAAAAGGAGTTACATGTAAGGTTTTGCCTTTAAAATCGGTGTTGACGCATATACCCCGTACATCCGTAAATAACTGTTCTGGGAATGCATTTTTAAGGTTAAAAAAACTATTACTTGAGACCTCTATTTTGGCGTGTTCTTCTGCAGTTACTGATTGGCAAATGACTTCCCGCCGTACTGTTGGCTCGTGCAGCTCGAGATCGCCTCACATGTGGTAGTTTAACTTCTACATTTCTAAGTACTCTGCTGGCCGCGATACTCGCCCTCATCGAGCCTGTCACCGCCGCCTCCTCCTCCTCTTCGCCGTCGGTGAGCACACTTACACATTATTCAAGTCAGCACTTTACAAGTTATCATTAGGGACCCCTAATTTTCGCGAAAAGAATTTTGTCCCCAGTTTGTTGCAGTGCCTTACGTGCACATTTGCAATTCTGCATCATGGTTATTGGCAGTGTGTCTATGTGAAGAGTCGTATCTCATTTGACTGAGCCAATAGCAATAACGTTCCTCTAACACCACACATCTGTGATTTGCCGGTAGAATCCTTACGCTCGTGACAGTTAAAGTATCCAGTCACGTTCAGTGCACGCAAGGCTCAGAAACAAAATGAGGCAAAACACTTTTCGCGAAAAACAGGGGTCCCTAACTATTACCTATAGACTCCTCCTTTGACTTTACTCCTATTGAAGACCTTTAAAGAGGCAATAAATAGTGAATAATGTTAAATATGATAATTTTAGACCCTCGGCGCTCAGGATGTTTAAGGTACATGGGAAAAGTACACCCTGGCATCTGTTATTCATTACTTTAATGTTCGACGCGTGCAACATTGTCACACTGGTGCACATCTAATGTGTGTGCTATTGGTCTACAGGGAGCGTGATCGCTACTCGGGAGCGTGATCGCTACTCGAAAGCGCGCGAGCTCAAGACCGACTATTGGTCGCTCATAACTTGTTTCAACACCTTTAAGGCGTCGCTCTTTAATTTTGCAGGGGTTTCGAAAATATTTTTTAACGCAAATTAATATACATATCAAAAATTCATGCTTACTGTTTTAACGTTTATATATCATTGTTTATATATGAATTTTTCTGTTGCAGTACACCAAATGGATTTTTATATTTTTGCCCCTGAAATATAACATATTTTGTTGTCAAAATAAGCCAAAATGAAGCAAAATATTTTTTTGATAGCAAACGGTACACTATTTAAATACTCTGGCAAAATTGTGTGTCTTTGTACCCAGTCTCAAATTTTTCAAAGATAAATGGTTTAAAAAATATTCGAGTTATTTGCAATTGTTGGAAATAAATGAAAGACCATGACCTTAAGTACAAGGCGCTCAACTAGACTCAACTGTCATTTCTCTTCTTCTCGAACACGTCTCTTAAGAAACCATCCCAACGTTAGTAAACCGTCCCAGTCTTCGTATGCGTACAGTGGCTAATCAAAATTAATTGCTAGATACGGGAACAATTCGCCGATTCACTGACCTGTAGGCTAGCCTCCAAGAATGTATGTATATTCAGGCACAACACATACTCATTGGCTGTTCACTGACACAGAGCTACAACATGGTTAGGCATGGACTTAGTTACGTCTTTGTTGTTGTCTCAACGCTTTACCAGATGTGTCAAACAAGGCAAGAGCCAATTGCATATTTGACGTACATTTACTGTAAGTCCGAGCGAGTACCCAAAAGAATACGCGAATTTTTCAGATATATATTCATTGATAGTAAAGAGTAGATTACGGATTAATTTGTACTTACCGAAACTGAAAATTCATGTCCATTGTTTCCTTTGCCTCTAACAGAACCATATGGGACCGACTCGGTGCTCAGGAATGCTATGAGTAGATACCCAGAAATTTCGCCAACGCGTTTGTGAATACGTTAGATTCAAAACTCCTCTACGTATTGATTACATTCACGATTGGTTTTCTGTTATTCAATTTCGTACATGAAAACTGTATGCCAGTAGCAGACTTGCATTAAAACACTCACTAACTCCGGCGCTACATAGCCAAGAAGTATAACTGGCCACTCACATGAGCAGCAGCCGAAGAGCAAGTAGCTGAAGACAGTTAGTACACAGGACTGTGTAGTCCAGCTGGAAGGTCGTTGAACCCACGAAAAATATCTGTGTCTCTATATGGGTTGAGCTGGAGCTCCTCGTCTCATGAGCATGATGGCTTGTACAGCCAACCATGGTAGACGACGTGCTGATCTCGGCACACCTGCTTCACACGAGGGAGTCTGCGAAAATAGGAGGTATTGCCAAGTACTACCCGTCTTTCAGGCTAGTCGACGAGTTGAGTTATAGCACAAGTACGATAACTGCCAGCGTGAAATATAGCTCGCATGCGATAACCGCCCTCTCGAACTATAGCACACTGACGATAATTACTTACATTGGCGATCCCATTCTTAAACATGCTGGTTTTGACTTGGAGTCAACACGACGACTCTTAACTCCGATCCACTTTACACTGACCACTTTAATGGATCTAATTTTGTGGAGCTATGTTTGTGGTACATGGATCTCATACGAAGAATGTGTGTGCTTTTGGGATTAGAGGTTACTTTTACGGATGTGTGAAAAAGGGCACATCTGGTTATTGGAGCATGATATGAACCTCACGTTTCAATTTTTTTCTATGTCCACATGACATCCCAATGCCAACTTCAAGGATAAATTTTATATATACTTATAGCACGGGACCGTGGATTTTCCCGAAAATATTTGTGTACCATCATATTTCAATGCCTTACGTACATATTTGCTTCGTGGTCGGCGATTTAACGTTTTTAATTCGTATATCACAGACGTGTGGTATAGCATTTAACCTTGTTCCGATTGGCAAGTCAAATAACAGACGTATTTGCATAAATGCACACTGCTAGTAACCGCAATGAAGAACTGCATGAGTGCATTTAAGGCACTGAAACAAGCTGGTGTCAGAATCTTTTCACGAAATATTTCCAATCCCTACTTTTAGGTTGTGTACTGTACAGTGACTCCATTAGGCCCTACCGTAGAGTGAGGATACTTTGCACCCCATGTGTAACTTTGTACCATTAGATTTATTTCGTACTATGTTGGAGTTCCAGGATAATAGTAACTTTACAGCATTGTTTATTATTAAATATATGAATGGCGAAGTCTTCAAGAATTTGCTAGTCCGCAAACATTTACTTACAACAAAAATATGTATTGCAAAGTAACCCCAAAATTAGGCAAAGTAAACCCCGCTTTACGGTACTCAATTTTGATTTTCACTGTGTTTCTATATCCCATCAGTTGTTGGTATTATTATTGTCGTGGGATTACTAAGTGTTTAATTTATCACGAAAACTAACTTCTGAGATCGCATCAAATGAGAGAAATTGTTTAAACGAAAGGCCTAAAGTCAACACCAGCACCCATTCAAATATTTTGTTAGAGTTTCGGCATGTGAAACCTACGAAAAGCATTTGCCAAATAAGTGGATGTATGCCTAGAAGTTTACTTTCCACAGTGAATATTATCGCAGAATACATATAAACATAGAAGTAAAACTTAACTACGTGTGAGGCGAACTCGAGCCGCACGAGCCATCAGTAGGGACTCCTAATTTTCGCGAAAGTAATTTTGCCCCACTTAGTTTAAATGACTTACGTGCACATCTGCAGCTCAGCTTCATAATCAGTGATTGGACGTCTTAGCTGTGACGTGCCTTGGGTTTTTTTCTGGCAAATCACAGACGTGTGACGTTGTAGTAACGTTGTTGTGATCGGCAGAGTCAAATGAGAGACACCACTTCACAAAGACACGCTGCCAGTAACCATGAAGTATAACTGCATATGTGCACATAAGTCACTGAAACAAAGTGGGGCAAAATTCTTTTCGCGAAAATCAGGGGTCCCTAGCCATCAGTATGGCGGGAAGTCATTAGCCAATTAGCAGCTGCAGACGAACACTCCAAAATGAGTCCCAGCCAATGAGGAATAGTCCACAGCACGCAGTAGCCAATCAGACGTGAAGTCCGTGTTAAAGCCTTGTAGAGTCTAAAATCGTTATTGACAATCACACATATATCGAAGCACCTCCACACAATTTAGTGTCTGAAAGTGCATACTCAGACAGCGACATTAATTGATTTAATTTTTGAAGGAAAGGATACTAACTATAATTGACGACAGCTTACTGTACAAGCTACATATGAAAAATAGAGAAATAATATGAGGAAGGAGGGAGGTATATTTGATATGTGAAACTGTTTATATTTGTGTCAAAACTTTTCTCTCTTTCTCGTAATCTCGTGCGATAAAAAAAATTGAAGTTCTTATAGCAAACAGCGTCAGTGATAATGGCCAGTGTTCATGTGGTGTGTGAGAACCGAAGACGGACAGAATTAACCTGGAATAATATCAGCCCTAGGGAACACCAAGATTTTTAGGTATGTTCAGTTAAAAAAACTTTGTAAATATGTAAGTAGTTAAAGGTTTGCATTTCCTGTTGACAAATTCTGATTCCGTTCGAATGCAATGGAAGTTCAGTGCACAGGATACTAGGTTACTACCGGGCCTAAATGCACCTTGGTGTTGGGACATATTTACTTAGTTATGCAGTAGTTTAGCATCGCGATTTTAGTGTGGTTGTATTAGCTTAACATAGATATTTCCGGAGGTATGCTTGGGCTAGTTTAACTTACTGACAAATCGCTTTCATGACTACCAAATACGAACCAACGTGCACAAATGATATCTTTCTCTTGCTTATTTGTGCTAGTCTCCTTAAAATAATGAAATGAAAAAACAAGCTTGTTGCACAAACAACTCGGGCAGATTGTGTTTGGACGAGTGGCTGAGGCCAGCACTTACGCACTGCAGCATGTCACCGAGCACAGGTCGAGGCTTGCATAGTCATGTATCGACCGGTTTCAATACAATACAGTTTACAGTGGCTGGCGTGCTACTTCCAACAGTACAGTTACACATGCAGGGATCCTCAGAGCGACTCCCGATTTGTGCATCATGTCTGCACGAGTCAGCTGTCTGGGAGTTGAGTTTCTACCTCTGACAACCCGTTCCCTCCCCCAGCCCTCCAACCTTCCATGTCTATTTCTCTCCGAAAACACGCATGAAAAATGTGTCAAAAGTACAGATGTTCAACTACATTAATTTTATATATTTCTCCAAACATTCAGCGAGTGACATTGTTGTTAACCGAATATACGCTTCGAAATATGATTGGAAGTGCAATTTTTAACTCGTTGTAGTTACTAACATATTAGTTAATAGTCTTTTAGACCTTTCTTATTAATTTCTTAACTACCAAGTAAATCTGTAACAACAATAACGGCAAACAAAGATTCATAATGCATAAAATGCAATCAATGTGTATTTTATTCTTCAGTTAGGTTAAAGTTCCACAAATTTACCCAAAATAAAAGTTATGGGACAAAATATAAAAATTCAAGATGACGACGTGCTCTCACTCTTTAAGTCTCGTCTCGTCAACAGCTAGACCACTTGAGAAGGTTAAACATACTTTATACAAGGACGGGAGCTGGGAAAGGAATCGGCCATGGCCTGCGTGAAGGAATGTTCTCAGCATTCACCTGAAGCTATTTCGGGAAACCACTGAACCCGGAATTAGGATGAACGAGCAGGGAATCAAAACCGGCTCCTCCCGAATGCGAGTTCAGCGTATTATCTTTCCGCCATCTCACTCGGTCCCTGAGACGGACCTAGACTTTCCTTCGCCCGGAGAAAGAATTGTGATTTGTTCCCCCCTCCCCCCCCTCATCTTCCTCTCCATCACCATTTTTTCATCAGTCCAATCAACCCAGCAGTAATAAACGTGTACTCCATTTTATACAAGTTTGGATAGTTTTGACAGGAACTTATGAGCAATTATTCGCAATATTTGTGATCTGTTGCGCATTGCAAGACATTTTTAGCTCTAAAATGAACCTGAGATGTCCATTTCAGCATTTGTATTGCAAAGTTTGTCTTGTGTAGTGACATAACAACAAAATATGCCAAATTATAGCTTATAAGTTTCTGTCATGTTTATCCTATAACTTATTTGAAATGGAGTATATCTTGCATTCGTTGTTTTGCGCTCGCGTAAATAACAGTATAAAATTTTAGTAAATACATAAAACCTGTCATTACTAGCTACCATTAGCAGTGTTTTAAGTGTGCATTCTAATTACAAATATTGTATTTATAACATTATATGGTGGTCAAGGTTAGTAAAAATATAAAAATACAAAACTAGTAAAAGTCTAAATATTGGTAGATATTGTATCGTTTTTATACTCATTTACATTTCATTCCAAGTAAAAATTTCGTAACCACCAGCGCCCCCTCTAACCCAGCGCCCGGGGCAGTCTGTCTCCTCCCCCCCCCCCCCCCCCCCCCCCCCCCCCCCCCCCCCCCCCCCCCCCCCCCCCCCCCCCCCCCCCCCCCCCCCCCCCCCCTTCCACCTTTAGATCCGCCCCTGCTCGATCCGGTCATCTCTCTAAAGGCAATGTGAAGTACTGCGTTATATTCTGATAGCAAGCGATCACCAAGTTGGAAAGAAGCAAGGAAACTCTGGTAGGAAAAAAACGTTCCTGGAATTATAACGTTGAAAGTCGTACGCTCGGGTACAATAGCTCTACTGTATTCGTAGGACCGTCAGTCACAAAGCAGTATGAAGGTCACCGCACCTGTTTAAGCAGCAGTAAAATATGCGCACATTGTTTCCGCTGCGAGCCCATAGCAGGCGGCGTCTCCATTTCCGGCCGCGGAATTTCGGAGTACCGTCACTCCATGCCCAGTTACGGAATATCCTCCATTGTGTACAAGACTTACCGACTTGCCGGCGTCAAGCATACTGATGTAGCAATAGGAAAAATTAACAGGCGCGGACAACCGGTCTGATTCCTCAGTCTAACCAGATGCGTATTTTTATATGTCATTATTAGGGGCCGGAAAATTTCGCGGAGTCAATTACCTGCATGCTAGAATCCATTGTCCTGTGCATATTCAAGCCCCGTCTATTCGTTCATTGTATGTTGTTCCGGTGAGAAGCAGCTGACTGACAAATGTACGTGGCTTGAGTATGCGCAGGACAATGCATTCTAACATGCAGGTCATCGTTAGAGACAGGAAAAATTAGCGGGTTCACTTACCTGTAGGCTAGCCTGCAAGAATATTTGTGAACTGAAGCAGACATCAGATGCTCATTATCTGCTTACGGGTTAAAGTGATAAAGGTGTTTATTAGTTACATTTTCATTATTGGCTCGGAGACTTCCAGGAGATGTCAAATAAGTCAAAGGCCAGTTGCGAAAATGACTCAAACTTAAAGTTGATTGAATTCTAGTATGAGCCCAAATGAAAACGCGAATTATTCAGGTCACTAGTTATTGTTTATTGGTTTATCTTTCCACGTAGTTTCGCAACTCTAGCAGGCTGATGAATTTGATGAGTATAGGAACGATTATTCTATGTATTCACTTTTCACTCCACGCACGCACTGGCCGCAGTAGATTTTCATTGGCTTTTAAATGAACAAGCTAGTAGCACGTGGTGTCTGCACGAATTATTTTGTTATTAATAACTAGCTTTTACTCGTCAAAGGTGTGCCTAAACAGCCCTCGTCCAATCACAGAAGTGTTAGTGAAGTTTACATTTTTGGAGTTCAGTCTGCCGTAGAATGAATTTGTGAAATAACCGTGCCTCTATTGCTGAGCTTAGCTTTTGGAGGCTGCCAATTGTCTTTTTTCACAGCGGTTTGTGCAACCTATTTTTTTCCTCCTCGTTCCGTGTAGTGTAACTTGCCTAGGTGCATTACACACTGAAAGGGAGTAAGTAAAAATGTTTGGTGTCAAAATATGCTCCAAAACAATGTAGCGTGTTGCGACTTGCATAGTTGAACGCCGATTATTTTACATGGTGCGAATGATGATCCGTCAGTACAGGTGTACCAAAATTAACCCTATCATCGGCCCAGACGGGCAACTCGCGTATAAAGAGGAAATATCTTCGGTCACGTGAATACGTATTACTTTGGCACCTAGAAAACTGGCAACTCTTCCAGCTATGAAGTACGCGCTCTACGTGGTTCATTTGCCGCCCAACTACCCAATGGTGGTGGAACTTTATAAGTTTACGAATTTCAAACAGTCTCTAACTTCGCCAAGTAAACATTAGTTATTTTCGTTGGTGGACTGACAACAATGAAAGAGAATCGCTCTGCTGTTCACGTGATCCCCGACACCTAGGGTACTGTGTATCGGCGAGGAAGGCCTGGCGGAGACGGAGAGAAAGAAACAGGGGGTGATACCTCGTTTGATTGCTAGTCGGCCATTGAAGCCAAGACATGTTCTTCGAGCCTCCTGGTTTTACGATCGTGTGTTTGAGCCCCACAACAGAGCGAGCGTGTGTATGTGTGTATATATATATATATATATATATATATATATATATATATATATATATGTGTGTGTGTTTATGTGTATATATATATATATGTGTGTGTTTTTATGTGTGTGTATATATATATATATATATGTACACACACAATGTAGAGGTCGCGGTGGCTGAGGGGAGTCCGACCGCTTGGCTCAGTGGTTAGCGCTCCTGGCTGCTGAGTCAAGGGTCCCGGATTCGATTCCCGGCAGGGAAGGTGACATTTACAGTCACTTCCTCGGGTTCAGGACTGGGTGTTTGTGTTCGTCTTGTCTGGGTGCCACACGTCAACGTACAATTACGACACTTACACGAAAACAAAGTGACTAGGGATTACATGAATTAGCCAACTTAAAAAAAAAAGGGGGGGTTGGTGCAGTGGCGAGACGATAGCCTTGTCATTGTACCAAACATTTTTGGTAAATAAAAAATTAAAAAAAATAAATAAAAATAAATTTTAAATAAAATAAAAAATGGGTCAGACCTCTCGCCTCCCACCAAGGCGATCCGGGTTCGATTCCCGGCGGGGTCGGTCCCCTTATTTTCGCATGTGTGAATCGTGCAGGACGATGCCGCTGGTCGGCGGGATTTCTCGGGGATCTCCCGTTTCCCCCACCCATTTATTCCGACGCTGCTCCATACTCACATCACATCACACTTCACCAGCGCTGAAGACCTCGATTTTAAGCGCTGACCAAAATCACTTCACTTTACACACAATGTCCATTAACGACCCTACAACGAGCACATTACGAGACTCCTGTGCTACGGTGGAGACGGTGTGGCAAAATTGTCAATATTTTTCGTGCCTAGTATGACAACACTGCACGGAGAAAGTCCCCTCTTACGCACCACGTCCAGGTAGTATTTTATGAATGTTACCCCGTGTTAACGTAGAATTATGTTTGGACTGCTCGGGATTTTAACATATACCAATAATTTGCAGGTCAGAACAGTAGTAGTTAGTAAGTACGATACCCGTGGGGCGCAAGAGGGGCTGCGTGCTACGTTGTAACATTGTGCACGTAAAATTTAATCGCGCAACATTTTGTCATCATTCGCGTGGTGTGCTTATTACACGGCCGTTTCTGGACACAGCTTAAAAATGTGCTGATTTCATCGTCGCCAGTTTAAGAATTTGGTAATTTAGAAGCATTGATACTCGTACTGAAGAACTGCTTCTGAGTAATGCCCCGCTACAGGCGCACATTACTCGCAAAGATAGCTCGCACACGTGACGTAAGGTTTACACACGTGGCCTGCACTTGTTCTCTCGCCGTCGAAGGACAAGTCTCATGGTCGTACAGGCGTGTTGCAAAATTCTCTGCTGATAAAGCCAAAACGTGTGAAATGTGTTAAATAATTCAGATCCTTCATACGCGTTTAAACAGTGCTATTTTACCCTTCTGATACAAACGTCCACCTAGCGGAAGAAACAAGAGTACAAATTCTGATGACAATCTGTTCATTTTTAGGTCAAACGCATTTAAGTTTTCACGTATCAGATTAGGCTTACATTTTTGAAGCACATATAAGTTTGCATTACGCAAGTAAGTTTGACAGAAACATGTAATCTGTTTCGTAAAATATTTTACTTGAAGTGATCAGGGTGTTTTAAGGCTACGTTAAGTAGTTGTTTTCACATTACTGCTAACAACTTAAATTTTATTAACATAACGATTAGAACATTTTAAGTCCTAAGAACAGTCATAAGATATAGCCTACAATTCAATGTAGGCGTTTTGAAAAATAATAAACCGTTCGTTCGCAAAAAAATTTTTTGCTTGTTTTTGGCTTATTTTCATAACAAAATCTGTGATACTTTGGGTGAAAACATCTGAAAAACTATGAGGCTTATGGCTTGGTACAAATTAGATATTATGCTGGTAGTGATATATTATTTGATAAGATAACTATGTTGCTTGGATTTTTTTTCTAAACCGCTGTAAAACTACGTGGTGTTGGCGTTGGCTTAAGTACAATCAAATTGTATAGTAAGTTGTTTAATTGTTTTAATTATTGATTTTGTGGTATGAATTCCCGCGTTGTGAGTTTCGTTATTGGTGGATTCTATGTGTAATCTTCATATCCACAGAGTTTACAGTCAGTTTCTGTTGAAGCAATTTGTAACAATGTCGAAAAAATAAGTGAAATGAAGTAGAATAAAATTTTAGAAACAAGTATCAAAATTTGAAAATTCTCTTTAAAAAAAAGTAATTCTTTGGAAAACTGTTTTTTTAAGCAGTGAGTATTTATCCTGCAGTGATGATGTTACTAGGACATGTCAATGTTGCACACATTTGTTACTGTTTTCTTGGATAAATTATATTGGTAAGATTTTATTACAATTTTTTTGATAATTTGAAATTTATATGTTACATATAAAGGATAATTTGTCATAAGGTACAGTATAGATTTGTCACAAGAGATTATATTAACCATTAATCACTCTTTTTACATTAAGATGTACAACGTAACCATTAGTTATATTCGTTTTTATTAACTTTTTGTACGATTTTTTTATTTCATTTTTCAGAGATGGTGTCATTAAGCATATGTTTGTTGTAAACTACTTAGAGCTGAACAGTACGTGGGTAAACAAGTAAATACGTAAAAGAAAACAATAAAAAAACTATTTTTTAACTTTTGGCTATCCTACGAAGTAACGATTGCGCCCAAGGAATTTACTACGCGACCCGTCTAAGTTTAGTGTAAGCTCAATGCTTTACAGCCGTTTTGTCTGCACACACGGTAAAACATTGGAAATATACCTCACAAGTGTATAGATATAATAAAAGTGTTTCCTATTAAGCTATAATAAGAGCTAATGGTTTTTGGTGAAAAGAAATCTGCGCAAACCGGTTTCGTTGTCTTACATATGTTTCGTAGTTGTTGGCAGTGTAAGCGTCTGTCATTTGATTGTGTCAATCAGAACAAAGTAACTGCGACAACTTACGTGTTATATTATTTTTGGGTAGAACCCAGAGACATTTAGAGTTAGAAACAGCCAATCACTGACTATTAAGCAGAGCTGCAGATGTGTACATAAAGCACTGAAACAAATTGTTACGGAATTTTTTTCACATAAAATCACTGACTCTGTCCATTGAACGGTGTTATGCAGAAATAGTCCATCCCACATTTGATAAAAGTATAATTAAAAAAAAAATATGTTCATTTTCAGTTATTTTTGTTGATTAACATATCACTTTCAGATACCCAACCTTTGCTTGACTTTGGTTGCTTAACTAATGTAGTATTAATATGCAATAATTTTGGAGCCTTTTGCATAACACCATTTAATTGTAGCTCCTTTTACCTGCTCTAGGAAACATTAATTTCCATTCTCAAGTTACCAGAGTTGTGTATAGTAACACTGCTCAACGTTTGTGTATTTACAGGTTGGAACATTACACATATCCAAATACTGTTTACGCGTAAAAACTTCCATTTCATTTGGGAAGGTTGTTTCACAGTGTATATTGTGAATCATGACTTGTAGCTTTCACAGGAGCAATTTAAGTGTGGCTGGACGTCCACTCCGGTGTAAGGTAATGATCTGTAAGTGTATGCTTCCCTCGTGCCTCGGCAGCTACAGTTCCCGCCTGTCGTGACGCTGACATCAATGGCGGTCACGCCGGCTGAGTTGTTGAATCATCATCACCTGTGTAACAATGCAGAATATCCCTCCTCCTCTCCTGTACCCGCTTGGCGTTCATCGCCGCGTCTAAATGTGAGCTAGTTTGAAGTGGTCATTTCTTGTAATTTTCCCCGGCCTCCGTCATCCGGCGTACGTTTCCTTCTTATTGTGCCGCTGGAATATTGTGGACAATCAAGTTGGTTTATACACGGGTCGCTGCAAGGTCAATAATCCACTCCTCCGATTTGCGTGCTTCTTTTATATCGCGGCTGGCAATACTTAAGGGGCCTCCCTAGATAGGCTACGTTTGTGTGTGAGAGACAGGAAATCTATGGACTGCTAAGGCTACCGCTGGCCGGCGTATGCAATGCTTTATCGCCTCTCCTCGCAAGCCACTCAGTTGGCTGCAGGGCTTTACCTAAGTACTTTATTTGTTGGCAGCATACTTACAAGTCTAACGCTCGTTTATATTGTTGTGGTTTTAGAATCGGTTATTTTGTTTTCAGAGACGGCATTCTGGAAAAGCCATTTTTAACCATTGCAAGAAGCCGAGGGGCATGCTGAATAATTGTAATAGTCGGAGCTCAGACACTTTCACAGTATCGCTTTGGAACAAAAAAAAAATACTTTCTGCATTGAGAATAGGAAAATATTGCTATAGGAACGGAAACTGATGTGGAGGTGTCTTCAAGTGTCTTTTGAGCATAAAAATATTAAATTTATTATTCTCTTCAGAATCTTGAAAAAATAAACCCGAAAGATCCTGTAGCAGTGTGAGATGTGGTAAGATGAACAGAAATGTCAGTGGTTGCATATATGTATGCAGGCAGCTGACCAAGCCCTTCCTGTTATGATTAATAACATGTATGTCCCTACGTTTGCTTTCATAAATTCTCTGTATTTTGCAGCGTCCTTAAACACTTAATTGTAATTTATGAATCGCCGTAGAACCTACAACGGTAATTATACATTAAATATTATTCTATGTGTTTTAGCTGCAACCCATGACCAAGCTTATCTTGCATCGTTTTTCGAAACAGCTTGAAGAATCCACAGTTCGTGAAGTGAGACTGTTTTCCGAGGAATATTTGACAACAGCTAATGGCGTGTTGTGGAATGTTTTCCAGATACTATGTTCCATCAGAGGCGATGAAAATATTCCACCCGGAGTGCAAGGCAGACAGCCATACTCAACCTATCTCGACAACTTCTGCACAGCCCGCCAGCTGGTTCGTATGTTTGCGTTTCATTCCAGCACTTACGCCGTCGACCTTGAGCAGAGAACACTTTACACAGGGGAACCATGTCCAGCATGTTGCCAACTGCTTCACTACAAACTCTCATTAATGTGGGAGCCTCCGATGAAAAGAAAATCTCACGTTTAATTTACAAGCGAAGAAAACTAGTTTTGATGGTAAATTTTGCATTGTCATGGCTATTTGCCTATGCCAACTATGAGAGAGTTTACGTACAATTAGAGTTTCAAAGTGACCGTTAATATTTTGAACATCTGCGTGGTGTTAAACAGTAATTCCGCTGGTGATATGTCCAATTATCTCTATGTTGATCAAAGAATATACTGCATTATGGTACTAAGACCACATACACTTAAAGTAATCTTTTTAATGGGTTTTTATCCAATTTCTCTTCATTGATAAGCTGCAAGTATTCGACTGTTTCTGTGTGTCTTCGTAAGGCATTTTTCTTCGTCTTTTTTCACCAAATGAAGACGCGCTGACGATAATATCTATGTTTTTTCACAATGTTCCTAAAAAAAAGTTCTTTTTTTTTTTCTCTGGAAAGATTTATTTTTCGAAACGCGTCATACGAACGAGTTATTTTTATTGTCTTTATAAAATGCGTTGCCATTACTCGCGCTGAGGATGTGGAAGTGTTGACATGGTGTTTTGTGTTCTCTGATCTATGGTAATTGCACAACCACCGCTGTTGCACAGTACAGCACAACTCGCACTGCATGGATATATTTCACTGCACGTACCGCACATATGTAGAAGCGCATCTGCCGACATGATACTGAGCACTGAAGCTACTAGGATATGTATTCCCTTGTGTTTTGTGATTCAAACCTGGTTTGGCGTTCTTCGACTGGACTTAGCTGTTTTGCGCGTGGTACCTAACGTTTATTGGGCATGATGTTTTGTGCTTTGTGACATGTGGGATTTTACTTGGCTCAAAAATATGTCCGTACGAACCTGGGTGTGTGTCAATGTGTGTGTTGTTTTATAATTTCCTTCGCGCCAGTTGTGTGCACTTTCCAACTAATTGAGTGTTCATAATGTGAAGAAAATAATGCATTGCTTTACAAGTATTTTCTCAAATATGGCCTGCATTTGTTTTTGCTATGAAATTGCGTACAAATTATGTTCGTAAGCATAAGAAGGAAATGAATGGTCTGTGGACTACAAAACACTTCAGTTTGTCATACCCCCCGCTGCAGAAATCATTCAAAGATCACAAACTTAAAACTGGCATACAGTTTTACTATTATTTCTTGCAGTTTTCTATGGGACTTTAAACGGTTACCTTAAAGGGAGGGTAGTAATTATTAAAGGCCATCGTAGGCATCTAATGTTGTCTTACGAATTCGTGTAGTACTTTTTAGAGCTACAGGAAGTCTGTAAAAGCAGTTTGTAGCCATTTTGAGAGACCCAAAATTCGTGTTTATAACAATTTTTCTCTTTTTTAACTTTTTGTATATTCTTCTCTTACATAAACGTATTAGAAATAAGTTAAGTATTATCTGGTAAAAAAGGAACTCGTGTGACATGCTATAGTTCCGTTCATTCGCCAGGCACATAGTCATCTTAACAAATTCATTCCGTAGTCGATTAAAGTGTTGTTTTTTTTTATACTTTGACGCAGTGGGTCAAGTTTTGTAATAAAAAATGTTTTTCCCAACATACTGCTACACATTTAGAGCTCGTGATAGACAGCGTCCTTAAGACAGTTAATTTTTACAGTTACATAAGCAAAAATGAAGCCAGCTGCAGTTGTGACCGGTTTTTGTAGAAACTCGCTCCACCATGATTGTTTCAGTGGTTATGCATATTTTTTGCAATTTTAAAAGGCAAAAAGTTTGCCAAGCCATTTTTTTATTCACGCGTATAAATTATGGTTGGGAAAACGAGATAATTCAAGTTCCCACAGATATGTCATGATGTATTTCAACAAGATTAATTAAATCTAAACTACAATATATGTATATTCAAGTTTTCATTTGTTCTGGTCTGTCTTACTTATCTACGTGTCATTTAGTATGCGTAAGCGGTATCAGTGACGAGCCGAATTTTATTATTGAGTAAATCCAAACCAAAACTGTATCTACAATTAAGTCAGAACGACAGGATTTAACTGTATATGACAAGATAAGGATGTTTGACTTTCTCCACTACAAGGGGGCTAACTGACGAATCATATCAGCGGCATTTACAAGTATATTGCAGATTAGATATTTTACGTAATATCGCACGTAGACGTGAGACAATACAGTGGGTATAGAGATATTTTCTTGTAACAGAAATCGATCAATAAGAACGGAATTGTTTTCAACTGTCGCCGAAAAGTTTGAAAACATTTTATTCCCAAATTTATCGTAGAAGGAAGGAGAAACATGTACGGATAAGAAGGTAAGACGGCTAATGATTTTGGAGTATCTGTCGGTTAAATTAGCCGATAGTAAAAAGTAGCAAGCGTGTGGAGTTTCATAAAGGCTCCTATAAACACCTGTTATTTAGTATATTATTTTTAATTAATTGCCAGGTTATATGATAACATATGTACGTCTTTATTGTTTTAAAATATTAATAGCTATACTTAAAATATTATTTTATCTACACATACATAATTTGTCTTGTATTAGTCCCTCTGATATAACCAACTTCTCCCATCGCTCTGTGGCTCTGTGCGATGATTTAACTTCGATCGTTTTGAATTTCCATGATGATTTATAGACGGTTATAGTATTCAGTGAAACTTGATCGATTATAAATTCATGTTCGTTGTAAAAGTTGCAACTGGAAGTGTAATTACCATTAAGGGCTTGTTCCCGAGTTTTTTTCAGACTGGTGCCAATAACTCAAATATGTTTTAACCAAAAGTTGTGAAAAAATTTGAGTCAATGTGCAATCACACGATGCACAATACTGTGGACGCGTTTTTTAAAATAATGTACCATTCACCAGCAAAAAAATAATTTTCTTGATTTTTGCTTATTTTCACGACGAAAAACGTGGTACTTTGGGTAATGAACCGTAAAAAAAAAAAAAAAAAAAAAGTTAAATATAATTCTACAAAAAAATTCAGCTACAAATTATAACATGTAAGTGTCAAAACTTTGCAGCGAAATTTTGATATGAGTATTAGGTTGCAATAAAAAATATTTTCGAAATCACTGCAAAACTTCGTAACAAGGCCAAAGATTACGACAGTATTTTAACATCGAAATACTTAGCAGCGTCGTATTTACGGGAAAAGAAAACATCTTTTAAAATAACAAGCGAGCTTATTGGTTACTAGCTACAAGGTCTCTGATGCGACTCATTCGCACTCGGAGCAGTCGTGGCCGAGGGGTCAGACCTCTCGCCTCCCACCAAGGCGATCCGGGTTCGA
Organism: Medauroidea extradentata; assembly: GCA_003012365.1. Classification (NCBI taxonomy): domain Eukaryota; kingdom Metazoa; phylum Arthropoda; class Insecta; order Phasmatodea; family Phasmatidae; genus Medauroidea; species Medauroidea extradentata. Next base: position 22,103 of record PNEQ01015667.1, read on the forward strand.
TTCCCGGCGGGGTCGGTCCCCAGATTTTCGCAGGTGGGAATCGTGCAGGACGATGCCACTGGACGACGGGTTTTCTCGGGGATCTCCCATTTCCCCCGCCAATTCATTCCTGCGCACAGGTTGGAGAGAACTGTATATTGTTGTGCACTAGTTGACGCTACAGCCACTGACATGCTGGTATGTAGGTGCCGCTTATTACAGACTACTTACAACACAATAAATAGTCTGTAAATATTTCATGGTTGTTGGTAGAGACCTGGAAAATTCGCGTTTTCATTATGACACAAGATTGAATACCAACAACTGTATGTTTGTGTCACTTTCGCAACTGGCCTTTGACTTATTTGACACCTCCTGGAAGTCTCTGAGTCAATAATGAAAATGTAACTAATACATACCTGTATCACTTAAACAGCAAGCAGCTAATGAGCATCTGCCCTCTGCTTCAGTTCACAAATATTCTTGCAGGCTAGCCCACAGTTCAGTGAATCTGCGTATTTTTCCGGTCTCTAGTTATTGGTACACGACGCCGCGTTCACACGAGTGTACAGTTCTCGGCAACTTGTGCCCTCCCTGACAACAACCCTCGAGCCGCCACTGAATAACCATAAAGTAGGGCCGCAGATATACACGTAATACTATGAAACAAGTTGTCCAAAAATATTTTCATGAAAACAACCGGCCCCTACTCATAAGTTGTGTAACCAGGATATACGTGGCATATACATAACTCCTGCAGGACAGCGTGAAGAAAGTCAGCTGCGGCGCTAACAAGTACGCGCAATTAGCGAAAGGGTTGAATTTTCGCGGCGTTGACTAACGAGGCAGTTCGGCGGGCCAGCAACGCCTCTGGCGGCAGAAACTGGAACGACCGGCCGCGTCTCGTTTCCCCACCTGCGGTCAGCTGGCGTTGTTGCCTTGACACACGCGCACTCATGCTCGTAGGCTCAGAGGAGCGTCGAATTACCGTCGCGGCCGAACTCGCCCGCAGCAGGAAAAACCTACGAGTGCTGAAGAGAAACTACCGAAAACAACACGGACTGGAATCACAGAATAGCTGAGTTTACAGAAACTAGACGAGGCAGCGCATTTGATGACGTGTACATGTTTCGCTATTTGTTCCACGAGGCTCTAATTTTGCATATTTAGGAACCCTCGTTTTTCGTGAAAAGAATTTTGCCCCAAATGTTTCAGTTTACGTGCACATCTGCAATCCTGCTCCGTGATTATTGGCTGCGTGTCTATGCGAAGAGCCGTAGCTCATTTGACTAAGCCAATTATAATAACGTTCCTGCAACACCACACGTCTGTGATTTGCCGGTAGAATCTCAATGCTCGTGAGAGATAAAATATCCAATCACTGACCACGAAGCAGAACTGCAGACGTGTACGTAAGGCATCGAAACAAAGTGGGGCAAAATTATTTTCGCGAAAAACAGGTGTCCCTTCACATTTTAAAATTTTTGGCCGCCGCGTTACATTTAGATATTCCCTGTTGGTAGAGCGCCAGAAAAATTCGCAGTTTCACTGGCCTGCAAACGTTTCTCCAAAAATACCGGTAGAGCGACTGATCTCGGGCGGGAATAATTTTACACTAACTTTTTCCAGTGTCTTATGCGCCCAGCTGCATTTCGTGTTAAATGGTTGAGTTACCTCTTTTGTTAATAATATTCATTATTGTTATGTAAATGAAGGCTGTAACGAATAACTGGCAATGTTTCATTATGGAAACATTACATTTTACTATTAGATTGGTATTATTGAATGGCATAGGCACTGGGAGTTATTTAGTGTCTATTATTTGGCGAGAGGGAATTTTCTTCTTAAAATCTAAATTAGCTTAATTATTTCATAGCAAACTCTTTAATTTTTCGAAAACAATGAATGTAGTGAAGGGTAAAGTAATTAACTAAGTCCCTATTACAATATTTTCGGTTAAATTATGTCAAATTTTTAATCAGGAAGGAATTGAAAATATTTCAACATAATAAGTATGGCCACGAACATTCGCGAAAAGAATTTCGTCCCAGCTTGTTTCAGTTTCAGCTTTATAGTCAGTGATTAAATATTTAAACTCTTGCGAGCCTTGGCATTCTACCGGTAAATCACAGACATGTGTTGTTGCAGGAACTTTGTTGTAATTGGCTCAGTCAAATGCGACACTGCCCTTCACACAGACATTCTGCCAATAACCATGAAGCAGAGTTGCAGGTGTGAACGTAAGGCACCGAAACAAAGTGGGGCAAATTTCTTTTCGCGATAAGTTCATGGCCCTGATAATAAGTGACACGGGATCATCACCCTCACTTGTCTTTATGTTCTGCCTGCAAGTCTCAGGGCCGTATCTATAGACCTCTTTCGAATGACAACCAACTGCTCACCAATGCTTTCTCTATGGGGATAGCAGTTGGTTGTCATTCAAAAGAGGTTTATATCAGCCCTCAGACTTGCAGTGTTCTTATTTTGAATAGCACAGTCAAATGAGTGACGTCTCAGCATCAGTACTTTCTACCAGTATTCTTCGAAGCAGAGTTGCACATGTACGTATGGCAGTGAACCAAGTTGTTGCAAAATTCTTTTCACCAAAAATCAGAGGCTCAAATATCTGTGTACTTAATCAGACTACAGCCGCTCATTGGCTACTTGTTGGCACTCGTTAATTTTTGGCTTAGCGTCTTTCTGGAGGTGTCAGCTATAAATTCAAGGATCAGTTGTAGAAGTGGCACAAACGTACAGCAAATACACTATATATAAATACCGGACAGCTTGAGCGATTTGGCGAGAATTCTGATCGTATTATCTCGCCAAACCACCGAAGAACAGCGCCTTATGTTTAATTGATTTCAAATGTACGCTGTCAACATAAAAATCCTGAAAAAAAATATGTCTTTATGGAGAACATATTTCCGTTGCATAGAGAAAATAAAAAATAGCTGTACGATAAATTCGTAAAAATTAAATAAATAGTTTTGAAATAATAAAGTACAATAACTATACAAAGATTATATCAAAATATGTGTTAGTTTCCCGCCATACCGGTAGGTTATTTTTCACAAGCTTACTCTTAGTATTTGCATAGAGCTGTACGGTATTATAGTCATTAGGGTATTTGCTTGTTATAGTTAGAGACCCGGTTTGCATGCTCTTTGCCCGGGAAAATTTCACGGGTTCAACGGTCAGTCGGCTAGATTCCACAGTCCTATGTACACTATGTCTTCAGCTACTTGTGACAAGGTAGCGCGGGAGTCTGTGACAGTTTTCATGCTATTGGTTCACAGTCCTCGAGGACATACAAAGGCCCAAACGTGCACATAGGTGTTTGAAATATAGCGTATTGCCGCGAAATTTCCGGGGTCTCTACTTATTGAGTTCTAGCTTATTCTCAAAATGAAACGTAAATTTTTCAAGTCACAACGTGCATGTGCCATATTTGAATTCTTAACAATGTAATAGATAAAACAACAGTTTTGCTTTTTCCCCTGCTGTGACGCATTTACGTAGCTAAACATGCTGCGCTCTATTGTCTTACAATCTTGAAGTAACAGTAAGTGCTATTAGATTAGATTGCGAACTTGCCCAGTAACTAATTGCACGTTTATGAAAGCATTCGTAAGTCGAGGCTACTGACAAGCTATTTTTACTACAATAAACTCGATATCAGAACTATCAACTGGTAGGCCTAGAAAGTGGTCTACGGCGGTGTAAGCAAGTGGCACATCTCTTTTCTAGCTATGTATGGCTACTGGCATGCTGTTTTTCGTCTAATCAGCATAACTACCAATATTCCGCGGAAAAAATAACAGTGTCAAGTTATATTTGAAAATAAAACTGTGGCTAGAATTAGTTCTAATGCCTGGACTATTTGAACTGCTACCGTTCAGGCGTCTTCTCTCAAATTACAGACGCTCAGTGATGGTGTAACGTAGTCAAACAGGAAACATTGTTTTATTCAAATATACGTGATCGATCAGTCACCTAAGAAAATCTTCGGGTGCATACACAGAAAATGGAAATCTGTCATGCGCTCAATTATTTCGTGAGAATTGTGTATACCTACTATTCATAGAGATGATGGTTTATCGCGGGAAAACTTGGCTGTTTGCTGGATTTCAATACACGTTCAGTTTACCAAAAGATTACTGGCTTTCGCTTGTACGTGGAGCTGTTACCCTATTTGACCGAGCCAATAATAATCCAGATATTGTAATACAAGATACCTGTTATTGGTCGGCAGACAGCTACGTTGTGACGGGAAACTACAGTGTTTTCAAGGGCATGTTGCCACAAAACATTTTCGCGATATACCATCATCTCTAACTATTCAGTCTTCGACCTTCTAGATAACTTCAAAAGCCATACACGGACACAGTATTTACATTCGCTGTCGCCCATGTTTCAAGCTATTTGTCCCCTAGACCACGTTGCCAATGAGAAACTGCCACATTAAATAAACTCACGTGACTCCTCTTCCAAGTATTAGGCATCGTCGGAAATGCGTGAAATATTCGTGAAATTATGAGCAAGCGAATACCTGTCTTGAGTATAGCACTGCCCAAAGTTATATCGTGCCAATTATGACCTCGACCTTATACTCTATCCACTCTAAGGTAGTAGCAGGAATAAAAATCGCTGACGAATCAAATCAAAGTAATTGATTTATATCTTTATTCCTCACATCGTGATTGTGCCGTTAACAAATGTACCTTGTATTTGTCCAATATTTCAGATTCAGTTTAGGCTGTGCAAAAATTTTACTGTCATTCACTTGAATGATTTAGCTGTAACATGGATATAGTATAGTGATAGATCGAGATTATGGTATATCGCGAAAATGTTTTGTGCGAACATACCCTTGAAAATGCTGTAGTTAATTGCAACATATATGATTGGGTGATGTACGTCTGCCACAACGTTGCTGTCTGCAAACCAATAACAGGCATCAAATATTACAGTAGCGGGATTCTTATTGGCTCGGTCAAATAGAGTAACAACTTCACGTACAAGCGAAAGCCAGTCATCTTTACATAAGCTGAACATGCGTTAAAACCCAGCAAACAGACAAGTGTTCCCGTGATAAACTATCGTCTCTAGTGATGGACAATTTGTAAGGGACACAGATTTTTGGTCAACAGAATTTTACAAGAAATTGTTTGAACATATTACGTGCTCATCTGCAGTCTTGCTTCGTCGTAATTGGCAGAGTGTATTTGTGCAGATTTGGTCGCTCATTTGAAAGCGTCAATCAGGACGAGGTTATTGCGAAACCACAAGTCTGCGATTAGTGGATAGAACCCCTAAAACGTTGAGAGTTTTTAGACATCCAACCATTGAACGCACTTGAAGAAGAGCTGCCGATATGCACATAAGTATCCACAAGCAAAATTCGCGTTATCATTTGGTAGCAGTCTAAACTTCACTTTCCTGTACATAACAGAGCATAATCTGCTATTCAATTGGTCACAAACCTATATGTGTTGTCATTTACGTGTGTTACGTCTTTACAGAGGTTGGCCTCTCTACCGTGTAAGCATTCTTCGCGGCAAGCCACGACAATATCGGCCAACGAAAGCCGTCGAACGAGCCTATAGTTACTTGGAGTCTAGTCAGCTGTCAGAAAATAACGCGAATTTTGCATGTCTCATAAGGCATTGAAATAATTTGTGCTCTAGCTTTGTTATGCAAGTCGGAGCGTCAGTGTGCACATAGCAGCCTACACATCAAGAATACGCCTGTTTTCGTCCTTTTATTTTCCCCTTTCACATAACCACCTTGTCACTGCATTGTCCCATTGTGGCAGTGACGACCGTGGCAGTTCTGCGTCAGGCAGGTAACAGACACAGCTTGTCTGTCAGCTTCAGTTGGCGTGTCTGAGACGTACAATGTTGGAGAGGAGAGGGGATATACCGCGACTATTTGCCGTAGGTGAGCCGGTCTTTATGGCTCCGCTATTGCGTCACAACGTCCTGCCTGTTATCGCAGGCACTGGGACAAGCACAACATGTTTGCAGCACCTCGGTTCGCGTGTTTGGAGGTCTGCAGGGAAAACTACTTCTCGGGAAGACTAAATCATGGGTTTCGCTCAAAACACGACGTGAAAACATAGCCTAATTAATATACGGCGGCGGAAAACAACGTTAGCTCACTGTCTTTAAAAACGAACTTTCATCTCGTACGACAAACAGTGGAAACGACGTTTCCAATCAGAATACACAATGGCCAGGAGAGAGTAAATTTCGGTCGAAAAGATTTAAATTACGTATACATCATTTTACACTGGGGTATAATTTTAAAAAGTACACTAACAGCACAGTCATAAATTTCTTAGTTAAAATATTAATTTTTGTTAATTGTAGTACAATAATCGTCTCAATTTTTTATGCCAGAAAAGTTTAGAAACTTGTTTTATACAAATATTACACATTTTTCCATCATGGCTTTGTGGTGATATCTTTTCATTTCAATCATAAATTAGATTAAGAAAAATATCTTATTTGGATATTGTGAAGGAAACAATTACGCGTGGCTTTTATTTATGTGCTGGTTCAAAACGCAGCCATTGTATTAGTTGCTAAATACTGGCTTACTTCAAACATCAGATAAAAGTTGAAGTTTAATTACGAATTCTTCCCATGAATCGAACCAAGAGCCTCTATTAATTTAGGTAATTAACCTTCAGAAAATTATCTTTTGCGATAACTTCGATTCTGTTGATTCAAGGCGAACAACTTTCATACCTTCACCTACCTTCTATACTGGGGACCATTATTTTTTTCTCGAATGTTTATGTACGTCTAGAACACATGCCCTATCTCTACTTGTTTTTGTCCAAATAGTATAAGTTTGTTTTTATAAACACTAAACATATTATATTTTCCCTTATTTTTAATATTGTTAGAATATTCAATAAAATGCTTTCAAAATGACAGAAGTTGATTCTTGACCTGCGCGAGACCCTTATGTACGGACATTGTGTATAATTTGTCAGTGCATGCCGTAGAAGGTTCTGTATTGGTCGAACCTCTTTTTGACATGTTCATCTGCTACTGCTTATTGGTGGATGGCTTCCCGCCATACATTAGCGTACCAGTGCCGCCACATTGCTAGGTCGGGCGAGTTTAGCTGTCCTTATGTGCGGTAGTATCACACAAGCTCTTAGCTATTCTATGCGGTTATATTAAGTAACCTGCTCGAGTTAGGTAGATTGCTTAGACACGAGACCAGACTTGTTTGTTCACCGCGTTAATGTCTGAAAGCCTGCAAGAAATACAGACTCTCATGACTTTCTGGACGCTTTAAGAGGAGTCCTCGACTGGCGCATGGACGGCGTTGCAGCGTGTCACGCGTATTCGTTTTTACGCGAAACCGCTTAAGTTATTCATATTATGTTTATCTACGAAAAGAATACACACTTGAAACTATGCTTCTATTTTTTCAGAAATGCAGCACACTTGTTAGAAACATTATATTCGGGCCTCTCAAAATGGCTAAAAACGGGGTTTTTTAGACTGTTGTATTACCCGAATTCGTAAAGTGCAAAACGAGAGGCATGCGTTGGTCCTTACTTCATACTATTAAAAAATAAAATATTTGGGCCACCGCTTAAAGTCCCATAGTAAAAAGACTACAAGGGAAACCTAGCACGCCAGTTTGGCGCGCTGCGAATAAAGGCGATGTGCTTCTCGTCTAGCGAGGGACACTGGCTCTTATCGCTACTCTGCTGTTCCCACGCGTCAGAGGTGGATATTTGACACCGCGAAGGACTCCTCTTAAGAAGGCATGGTATATAATTCAGCGCTAAAATCATTAGTTTAAAATTGTTTGTTTCTCAAAGGCAATTTGTAAAAATCATAAAACAGCAACCCTAGACAATACGTTCTTGCCAACTTTCGGAGCATACATTTTTTCAAGTAAATTATTTCTGAAGAACAATCTCTGACGCCGGAATCTCGTATATTCAACTGTGGCGCAAGAGATCACACTTAGCAAATGCATCATTCTAGGTAAATGTTTAATTATAAAGGTGGCCAATATCTTAAGGATTAATGTTTCGGAGTTTTTTTTTTTTTCGTATGTACTTTAAAAAAATACTTGAATATTTGCAATGTTATTAGCGTTCTTTTGTTTACCACACACTCCTGTAACTCTTCTTCGGTTACTATTCGAACTCTTCAAGCTGAAATGTTGCTCTGGCCGTGCTAACCTCGTGACTTACGAGTGACCACGGGGTGGAGCGCGGACGCAGGACAGTAGACGTAGGACGACGTCGCCTCGGGACGTCGACGAGACGAGCCATGGAGGTCGGGGCTGAATGCTAACGATGAGCCAGCTCGCCAGCACAATGACGGGAGGCGGAACATCGTCGACGAGGGCGACGACGTCCCTGGATGGAGGCATGACCCTCGCAGCGATACTTCGTGTCCCTCGGTGACAGATACTTCGACACAAGGTTGCTGTTACACGACCACCGACAACTAAAACACATCTGACCAACCTTGCTTAGTTAGGACCATAGTTTATCAGACACACATGTAGATGTCTGAGCCGATAACAAGCTGGCGATAAATCAAGGATTAAATTATTTGCCTCTTGGTCAAGTGTGAGTGTAGGTTAGCAAACTGTGAATAACTCGAGCTGACTGGAACATACGTAATACTACGTAACTTAAGTGTTAAATTGTGTGCTTTTACTGCACTTGGTTGGAAATACCGTGTATTTTATTCTTACAACGATCATAACTTCAATAAACTTACATAATGGTTTGCTGCTATCTAATTAGTTGCATGAACGATCGAAAAGTTGCCGAAGCTCGTCTGTGGTAGAAATAATATTTTCAGTGCAGTAGAATGGGTAAAAGTGCTGTGGTGTTGGTGTAGAAACTATGTTTACACCTGTAAAAGTTATAAACCGTATAGTACTACTGTCAGTTCTGTTGGTAATGATCTTAGTCCGATATATTGCACCCACATTTGATTTCCGTCCTTAATTGACCAGAGAAATGCTCCCAAGGGCAACTTGTGTTCTCAATGTCGAAATCATAACTTTTTTTTTTTTTTTTTTAGATTAGGACATCAGTACGTTCCTGAAATAGTCTCGTTTTCATTTGGGCACAAGCTATATTTGAAACGACTGTAAGTTCGTAGCACTTTCGCAGTTGGTCCCTGATATCTTTGACCATCTCCTCGAGGCCGTTGAGCCAATAGTAAAGAAGTAACTAAATGTAGACCCAATCATGTGTAGAGACAGGAAAAATACGCGGGTTCACTGACCTTTAGATAGGGATCACTGATTTTCACGAAAAGAATTTTGCCGCACTTTCAGTGACTTATGTGCACATATGCAGTTATGCTCCATGAAGTGATGTCTCTCATTTGACTTTGCCAATCACAATAACGTTACTATAACTTCATAATTCTGTGATTTGCCAGTAAAACCCTAAGACACGTCAGAACTAAGACGTCCAATAAGTGATTATGAAGCAGAGCAGCAGACGTGCACGTAAGTCACTGAAACAAAGTGGGGCAAAATTATTTTCGCGAAAATTAGGGGTCCCTTCTTGTAGGCTATAGCCTCCAAGAATATCTATAAACTCAATCAGAAATCAGCTGCTGATTGGCAGGTACAGTGACGCCACCACATGATTGGGCCAGCATTTAGTTGCTTCCCTTTTATTGTCTCAGCGTCCTCCAGGAGGAGTCAAATAAGTTAGAGAACTAACTACGAAAATGACTAGAACTTGCAGTTAATTGAAATCTAGTGTCTGTTAACAAGACAACGTGAATTTTTTCAGGTCCCTAACATGTGGTATCACAAGATGCCACGATTTTTTATAAAAATAATTCTGACACAATTTGTTCCAATGCCTTGTCTTCATGGTCAGTGACTGGCTGTTTTTAACTCTCAGCATCTCGGCGTGTAGTGTCTAAGTAACCATGTTCTGATTGACACGGACACCAATAACCATGAAGGAGAGCTGCAGATATGCATGTAAGGCATTATTCTTTTCACCAAAAATCATGGACTCTATGTATCACTGTGTCAGCGAGCAGCCAATAAGGAGTTACTGTTTACTTCAGTACACTTATGTTCTTGGAGGCTAGCCTTCATGTCAGTGAACCCGGTATTTTTCCGGTATCTACATATTATTCTGGTTTGTTGTGGCTCCAGCCAATGTTTACGAAACTGAGCTAGTCTACAGTTAACACGGAAACCTGTCTGAGGAAACCACCCGGTCACTTGATACGTCTCCACTCGGACGTAACACTAGAAAGTCTCCTCCTAGAGCGCTGGACTCGTTTCGCAATGTGGCATTTCTTCTCTGCGTCGTCGCGTCGTCTCTGCTACTTAGGCACAGTGGCTCCCACGGGAATAATTGTACCTATAGGCACACGTATAGGTAGGGACCCCTGGTTTTCACGAAGAGATATCTGCACCACGTTGTTTCAATGACTTAGTTCCACCTCTGCAGTTCTGCTTCTTTGTTTTTGCCAGTGTCTTTGTGTAAAGACGTTTCTTAGTTGACCCTACCAGTCAGAATAAGGTTACTGCGAATAACACACACCCGTTATTTGCAGTTAAACGTTAAGACATGTGATAGTTACATTCTTGCAATCACTGATCATGAAGCAGAGCCACAGATGTGCACACGAGGCACTGATGCAAACTGATAAAAAAAATATTTTCACCAAAAACAGGGGTCCCTACTTGTAGTAGCCAAAAAGATATGTTTATTGCGGACATAGATATAAAGTTTTGAGAGTTGTGAAATGTTTCTACTAGTTCTCAGTTACATGGAAGTTTTCATACTTAAAAGTAGTACAGATGAAGGCCAAATGACTAGCAGAAAAATTTAAGCAGTGCTCAGTTTATCGTGAATAGCCTATATACGTGTGCTCGCAGAGCTACCGACATGATTTCCCTTGACTTTGCAAGTAAGTCTTCGGGATCCTTTACCAAGTGGTACCCGTAGCGTTGTCGGTTAGGCACCGCGGTCTACAGTGCTAGAAGGTCTATGTTTGAATTCCTGTTCGGGCATGTCACCTCACCTCGTTGTACAAGTTACAAATGATGTATTTCCAAATGAACCCCCTGAACGTATGATAATAGGATAAATATAGTAATTCGTGGATAAACTATTATTATTAAATAATATATCCGACCAGCGCCGAATCACTATTGGCCCGGGCCCCTATAAATTTACCCCCTCCCCCTCCCCCAACGCATCTAGACAGCCCTAGGTGATCGGACGTTTATTATTGGTTGGAAGTAGCTATAAATACGGACCTTTTGACTAATAGGCTACATGTTTAAGGCGTCCGCCTGCCCATGCCATCGAGCGGAGTGCACAGCTTCTGGTGCCAAAATCAACGCGTGTGAATGACGTCTACTTAGGAAGAGCTATACCATTAACAAGACATTCCACTTATCTGTAACGCTTATTTTCTCGCGGCTGTAAATATCGAAAATGGGTGTTCGTTTGGTATTTCTTAAATACCTGTACGGAAATCTTGGTACCGTACCTTTAAAAAAAACGTAGGTGTGTACAATAGATCTCTGTTTTTCGTATTACGTCATAAATTCTCCAGTTCACCGCTGAACGTCTCATAGAGGCAATTTGTCGGCGAGGACACTGCATTTCAGTTCATTTCTTTGTACCTAAAGGTCATGTTGAAGAGTGATGCGCGTGTTGTGTCGCTCTTAAGGGGGTGGTTCACCTCAGCTTTCAACGTCTTTTATTATTTTTATATTTTTTCTATTATTTTAGACATAAATTGTGACTATAGCTTCCTCTTAGGAAATTTTTGTATCTCTTATAGTTTTTGTGTAATGTGTCGTAAACGTCAAAATTTTCACTTTACGGTTTTATGCACGCTACTAAAACCGACATATCAAACCTAAAAAATTCACAGTGTATAACAATGTTATAGGCTGTGATTTGACACATATAAAAACAAAAAATATATATTTTTGTATTTTAAAAAAATTGTTGAAATTTTTAAATTTTCATTTTAAAATTTAGCATTTTTTTATTAAATACAAAAATATTTTATTTTTTGTTTTATGTATGTCAAATCATAGCCTACAACAGTGTTATACATTATGAATTTTGTAGGTTTGGTATGTCGGTTAATTTTAGTGGCGTGCATAAAACCCGTCAAGTGAAAATTTTTACGTTTACGACTCATTACGCAAAAACTATAAGAGATACAAAAATTTCCTAAGTGGAAGATTTACTCAAAATTTATTTCTAAAATAAGAAAAAAATATCTGGTACAAATATAAAAATAAAAAAAGACGGTTGTAAACTGAGGTGAACCTTGCTCTTAAAACTCCGCATTCCTAGACCTCGAAAGCGCAATGTTATTTGTGTGTGTGTAAACACGTATGAATTATTTAAAATATATCTTAATACTGCAAACATTTGAAAAATGCACCACCCCAGAATAGTAAAATAGCACAGATGCGTAACTGGCAGATGTGTGTCTTACTCTAGCGGCACTGTAAAAAAAATGTGGCGATAAGTTGTTCTTCAATCAGTAGCTACGAACACGTCAAAACGAGACCGAACCAACTGAGAACATTCCACCCACAGCACGCATTGGCCAATCAGAGTCGAGTTCCGCGTCAAGAGCCTCGTGCAGCCAATAACCGGCAGAGTCGCTCACGTCACAGACAACTCCACGCTACTCCGATTCTGTATATTAAATTTGGAATTTATTCGTTTACCAAGTAAATCTGTTAAAAAAAACTTGTATTGTCTTTTGTACACACATTCTTATCGTGAAGTGTACAAAACAAAATGTTAAAAAATTCTGTTGGCTACTAAATCTGCACTCTACACGATTCGATTATTTATCTGTTAGTGTTGGCATTGTTCTGAATATCCTGCATAATATATACATACATATAATTTTTTAAATCTATGAACTAATTGCGGACCAACTATACATACTCTAACGTAAATGAGCTGAACAAAGTAGTAACCATTTACGCGTTTGGTGTGACAAAATAGACCCTGGTAAATCCAGGAATATCATTTTTAGACGGTCAAACTAAGAGGAGCGCCAAAATTTGATTTGTTTATTAAAAAAAAAAAAAATTAAAATGTAATTGTATCTTGGGGAAACTAAATGTACTTTACCATAAAATATTTTATTCATTCTAGTCGTGCAACCAAAAACAGAAATTTTTCGCGCCATTTTGTTTTAATCCTTTATGTTCACACCTCTAGCTTTATTTCATGGTTATTGCCTATGAGTAGGGACCCCTATTTTTCGCGAAAATAATTTTGCCGCAGTTTGTTTCAGCGCCTTACGCGCATATCTGCAATTCTGTTTCATGGTTGTTGGCAGCTTGTCTATTGCTATGATTTGACTGAACCAATTACAATACCATTCATGCAACACCACATGTCTGTGATTTGTCGATAGAATCCCAAGATCCGTGAGAGTTAAAATATCCAATCACTGACCACGGAGCAGAACTACAGATGTGCTCGTACGGCACCGAAACAAAGTGAGGCAAAATTCTTTTCGCTAAAAACATGGGTCCCTACCTATGAGTGTTTCTGTAGAGCCCACTCTCATTTGACTGTGCATCAGAACAAGTTTAACTACGACACTACACTTCTATGATTTGCGGACAGAATCCCAAGACGCTTGGAATTTAAACATCCAATCACTGACCACGAATCAGAACGGCAGGTGTACGCGTCAGGCAGTGAAACTATGTGGTGCAAAAATCTTTTCGCGGAAACTTCTCGTTTCTACGTATAATCTACTTGTTTGGTTATGGACGGTGGCACGTTTATTTAAGCTGGATTCACAACTATCACGCAGTGTACGTACATACGTGTAAAAGTAAAAACACTGAGGTTGAATTCAATCATTCACAACTTCGCGTAGCGTACGTACGTAAGAGAGTTGGCCAACTTTCTACTTCATACGCTACGTACGTTAAGTGGTGGTTGTGAATTCATAATGAAAGTAGCAGTAAGAGTGTGAAACTAAATTTAATTTTAATAATGGTTTTCAAATACTTGCTCTTTTTGTCATAAATTATTTTACATGTTTCATTTCAAAACAAGAGTTACAAGCAATTTATTGCCGACTTTTAGCACTAACAAAAACAACAACTGAGTCGTTATAAATTCGTTTGTGTTGTGACTCCAATCCCAAAAACATTACGTACGTGTGTGCCTACGTACGTTCGTAAAGTGTAGTTGTGAATCCGGCTTTATCTGTGCCAGACCTTCCTCTCAGTTGGACCTGGTAGGCGTGGCAACTTCGGCTCCACGACCCCCAGACGTCAAACAACTCTGCGTGAGCCCCTTGACTCGTGACGGCATGACCAATGACGTGCCTCAGGACCGCCTGCTCTCGTATAGCTCTCGTTCCCCCTTCTACACCGTGGACGTGCGTGCGAATTGGTAGCGGAAGAAATATGTTGCGCACCTCATTACCTATCGGCCGCTAAGTGGTCGCGAGAAGAGGTGTTCGTGACGGCCGTCGTCACGTGGCGTCGCAGATGGCGTCTGCGCGCGCCGTCAACTACGTCGACGTCGTGTGTATTCGCTCCGCTGTTGCTGGACCCGCGCCCCGCACGACGAGCTGCCTTCCGAAGACGTCCCTTGGTCACCGCGCACGTCCGCGACATGATCCCGTCCAGGGCTCCCAACACTCTGCCAGGTACTATTGCCATTGTGTATACACTTGCTTTCTAGTTAACTCTCGCAGGCATACTGCGGAGATGTGTTAGGCGCCCGCCCTACTGGCCGTGTGTTTGCGTGAGGCACGACGCCAAGGGCGATGTTGGCCGGCTCATCTGGCGCGGTATCACCTCTACCGCAAGACACTGAAACTGCATGCAGTGGTATCGTAGGTCACTTTCGATACTCAGTACCATATTGCTACAGTGTAGTCAGTAAAACGCTCAATGTACGCTGCGAGGAAACATTTATTGTTATTATTGCAGCCCCGAGCACCCATACCCCTTTATATGCTCGAAGATTCTACCGGTCATAATCTAATCAGAGTTCGGTTTGTGCTAACCTAAAATAAGCAGGTAAAACTACTCTCAGCTCAATCTCACAATCGTACACTAGTAAATAACAAAGTGATTAAAAAAACTATATCTCTTGTTATATTCACAACTAAGTACACTTGTCATACGCGATTGTCCCGGTAGCTCAGTTTGGAATTTGACCTAATGGTCTGGGTTCGATCCCCTGCCAGTACTATATTATTTTCTCATCTTTGTTCGAATGATAAACAAATCTTCGGTATATTTATATACACGATGGAAGGTTTCAACCAGTAGATTTTTTCCATCAGTAAAAAAAAAAAAAAAAAAAAAAAACACTCGTGAAAGGCATACACTTAAGTAGTCTATATATATATATACTTGTAATCATATGTATGTATATATGGAAGCATATTCATGTGGAACAAGGACTGTGCGACATTTCGATATCGGTATGCAATGTATGTGGGTCAGTCAATTTTAATTTGGAAACGTGTTCAATGTGTCGTGGTCGACATTGTTTGTATCGTTGATATCGACATGTCAAACTTTTGTCGACTTTGTGACAGGTGTCGACGGTAGATATCAAATTCTACGTGTCGCACAGCCGTAGTAGAACTACAAAGATGTTTACGTTTTGTAAAACGTGCAACTTTACTACAAAAATAATTTAGTCTTTAAAAATAATTTTTGGCAACTGTCAACTTCTTGGAATTCTTGTCAGACTCTGGAACGTTGTAGTACAGCCGACGTCTCACCACTTGAATGGTGAGTACTCGCAGTTAGCTCAGCTCGTGAGCGGCCAGACTAATTTATTGTAGATTGGAAATTCTTAATTACATAAGTCCCAAAAGAAACATAATTGAGTTAGTTACATCAAAATGAACCATGTGACAGTGTCTATATTTTTCTCTAAGATCCATTTCCCAATCATTTTCCTAATAGTTTTTATGATCGTCGAAAGATTGCATGTCCCATATGTATGCATACTCTTGAAGCGCTGTTTTTCCCTTTTACTCAAAAACATGTTTTCAGCACTTAGATCATTTAGATTTTCCCCTCTACGGTTCTGTTCAGCTGGCCGCATGATGATTACTGGTTTCTCCTACGAACATTGTAAGAAACGCCAATTTACCTCACAACCTCCTTCCTCGACACGCGCCGTTGCCTTCAAAACTGCTCGTCAGATAAAAATCATTTTATATTTGTAGGTACCTAACTCTTTTTAACATAGAGATTTAATTCTAATAATATTATAGCTTAATGAAAAACTTTTTAAACCAATAACTCTTACAAAGTGACATGGCAGAATAAAATTATCCTTTTTTAGAATTTACCCGTAAAAACCTAACTCACTTACAGAAATATGATAATACACAATCAACACAAAGTCACCATAGGCACTTAATTAAAAGTCTACTAAATTTATTCGGAGATCTATTTAAGAAATGTATTTTGGTAATTTTACAATTATTAAAAATGTAGAAATATCACCAGAGTTTTTATGTATATTAGTCAAGTACTTGCGCTCTGTGGTTCGTCAATATACAGCACAATGTTTTGTATTGTTTTATACAAGTATGGCCTACACAACTGTCATCGACAGTCAAGTATACAGACCACTGATCTTGATGAGTAACACTCTGAAATACAAGGCTGAGTATTGCAAATGGCTATGATTATATATAACGTTTCTATACTAGTGACGACAAAGCCGTACATGCATTGTCTATTTAGCGTTTATCGGGATATTGAGTAGGATCAATTGCCTCCATATTGGAGTTTTCGTTTTAAGTTCCCGAATACCCCAGACACAACTAAAAAACCGACAATTTTTTAATTAGGTACACCAACAGATGTATAAAAGTACATAGTCTATTTTACCCAACTGAAAAGACAAACAACGCGTAGATTCAGCTGTTTTAATAATAAGCACTTAATTCTGTTCAACAGTAAATAACTTAATATTGATTTTATTTCATTTGAAATTTCATCGAAGGTAAACTTTACAACCACCTCAAAGAGCTGAATATGATTTTCCACTCCTAAAAAATATAAGTGATAGTTACGTTCATTTTTTCAGCGAAACACAAATTTTTTTATATATTTTACTCAAAATAGGGATTTCTGAGTTGTTACCAGTTTGAACTGGGCTGTCAAAAGAGATTAAACTAAATTTCTAACACGACAGGGCATAAGCTTTACACAATTTTAACTTGCACCTCCTGTGAGTATGTTGATTTTGACTGGTAATCGCCTAGAGGAAATACGTAATTGTTTCCTGCGGGTGATTACTTCACAAAATGGCGATAGCTACAGTAACCGAGCAATGCCAACTTTTCCTCGATATGTTTTACTAGCAGTCTTGACTACAACTGTGTTAATGTATCAATGAATTTCTGCAAGGACTAAGGCGGTGCTGTCAGATCACTCGTTTCCCAGCACGTCAATCAGTGTTCAATTCCCGGCGGGGTCCATCCCGTCGGCCGGAGTTTTTTTGGGGAGAGGGGGGGGGGATTTCTCCCATTTACACGCTCTTTGCATTCGGAGCCGCGATCTAGCCGAAAAGCTAGCGGTATTTCTGTAGAATGCGGGAAGCGAAGATATTTTGGTCGTCACTCAACATCTAGTTCTTCAGCGCTGGTGAGGGGCGACATGATGTGAGTATGGAGCAGCGCCTGAATGAAACGCTGCAGAAATGAGGATCACAGAGAAAAAAACCCGCCGACCAGCGGCATCGTTCGGCACGATTCCCACATGCGGAAATCCGGGGACCAACCCCGCCGGAAGTCGAACCCGGGTCACCTATTAGGAGGCAAGTGCTCTAGCCACTACGCCAACCGGGGACTCCTTGAACGTGGGAAGGTTGGAAACTTTCGGTGGTCTACGAAGGAACATTCATTTGGTCCACCTAGTGGTAGGACTCGTCATGATGTGGTTTCATAGAGGTTGGATAGTCCTCGGCCTCGACATCGTGGTCCCTGGAGGCTAACCTACTTTCGACTACAAACTGAAGTATTTTGGACCTACGCCATTACAGCAAATGGTGTGTCAAAGAAAACAAGAGAATACACACAGACAATCAAACGAACAAAATGACCTTTTTCGCAACTGGCAAACAAAGGTAAACATATACAATTCCACAAGGGATTCAGTCATTGAGTTAAAAGAAAATAAATTAACAAAAACGAACACACAAGCACCAAAAAATAAACAAAGGAAAAATGGATAACTCAGATTATTCCACAAAAGGAATTCTGCCAGTCAGTTCGAAACAACAAACAAAAATAAATATAATTACGTCGACAAACAGACAAAACAAAACGAACGACAAAAGAGCTGGACGTAGACGACATAGCAGAAACACAGACGCCTTAAGGAAAGCGAACGAATGCAAATAACACAGTAAGTGTGGACAATAAAAGAATGAAAACACAAGACTGTTGACAGGTGAGAAGGCAAGTATGTCCACCAACCACCTGGAAAGAGCTTATGTATTTCTGGCGAGGGTATTGAACTACCCCCGTCGACTTATTGCTATGAATGAACTGTCAGCTGTGGTGAGCCCTAGCTGAAATAAAACTGTGGTACTAGCTAGTGGCACTTGACGCACCTCCCTGTAATAACATATGAATTTCTTCCGATGCATCCAAGGATTCAGGAACAGTAGAACATTTTCTGCCAGTATATGTTCCGGATGAGATGCCGGAAAACGTGTTACTTATTCAATGTAGGGTTTCACTTCTTCTTTAGAGATGAGTGTTTATCGCGGGAAAACTTGACTGTTTGCTGGGTTTCCAACGCACGTTCAGCTTACCATATTACTGGTTTTCATTTTGCAAGTGGAGCTGCTGCCCTATTAGACTGAGTCAATAAGAATACCGATATTAATATTCGATGCCTATTATTGGTTTGCAGATAACTACGTTGTGTCAGACGTATATCGCCCAATAATACGCGTTGCAACAAACTATCTTTCAAGGTTATGTTGGCACAAAACATTTGCGAGAACATCTCTAATAATATTTTTAATTGTTGTTCTGGACAACGTGGTCTCCAAAAGTGCACATTCTATCGCGAACGACATATAACAAAACCTTGTTCTCAGTGTGTGCATAGAGACTAGGAGGAGGCATAATGCGCGTGCCTCGGTCGACATTCCTGTCTGCGGACGAGCCGAGGACGCGAGGATGCTAGTTCGTATTGCGTGGCGGCGCGGGCGCGTGCTGTTACCCGTCAATTCGCGACGTGCTAAACACGCTCCACAGTCAGCGTAATGGCCTATTAGCAAGACGAGAATGAGGGCCTGATATGTCTCGTCGACATTACTTGTGACCGCGCGAACCCGCGAGTCCCGGTCACTGCAGCCAACCCGCGCCACTCGGCTGCTTAGGCCACTGACACGCGATAATTTTAAGGGCGTCCAAGTACGATAAAATCATAATTTGATATATTTGTGAAATATTGTTAGTTTTATAGACGATACTTGTGAGTACATTTTACTCTTACGAAACAATTTTAGCTCGCATAGTTTTCTCATGACGGTGCGTCAAACTAAAAATTGGCATGTTCTGCTGCCAAGCAAATAGTGAAAAGCAATTGAATTACGTAAGTGAAATAATCATGAAATAACATGCCACGGGCTACGTAATAAAACATTGTTTTAAATAATCCCGTTAACTATTTTTGTATTTAAAGAAATTTCTGAATTTTCAACTTTTTCCCTGTACTTTTGAGATTTTTTTAAAAAATCAAAGTATTACAGTATGGTTTTTTAAATACTTTATTGCATAGCTCATGGAATGTAATATCACAGTGTAATATTTTGATTATGTACGTCATTTGATTTTCACTATTTGCATGGCAGCAGAAGAAGCAAATTTTGACTTTGTCGCACCGTTATGAGAAAACTATGGGAGCTAAATTTGTTTTGTAAGAGGTAACTGTACTCATAAGTATCGCCTACAAAACTAATAATATTTCATAAAGATATAAAATTATGATTTTATCGTACCTGAACACCCTGAAGGGTGAGTGTTTAACCCTTTTATTGTATTTTCAGTTTTTGAGCCGTAACATTTAGTCAAACTGTATTACAAAAATTTTCTTTTCGGCATAGCATAGGATATATTCCTGGTAAACTGCTTGACATAAATAAAAACGGGATCTTTCATTGATTTGTCATGCAGAACCATTGCAAGAGGATTATAGGTAAACTTTCACAAATTCTTTGCTACAGACTTCCCAGCAATAAAATTTTGTGATCATCGCTTTAAGTCCATGGTACAAAAATAATCGGCGGAAATCATGTACGCTAGTACAGCGCTTGGCTTGTGGCTCTACGGCATTTGATGTGCACTTGAATGTCGCCCTTATAGTTCCGTCGCTTGTGAACCTGTAACGCGCAGTTAGGCGGTGTACTTAGCTCTTCCTAGACAACACTGCGGTAGTGTGAGGCAGAAATAAGTGGAGCACTGCTGATGTCGCTTAGCGGCTTTATGTAATGTATCATATCTACGTGCAGGCCACTTGTTGGTGTGCAGTTGTTTACTTTTATTCTTTTATCCTAAGAGACTTCAAGAAGTCACCTTGTTGTTTTATATGCCGGACATATAGTGCGAAGTACAACGCCTGTGTATATAAATTTTGAATTTCGAAACCGGTGAATATTTTCCGACATAAGGCAGTCTAAAAAGCCGTTTTTGACATTAGAGGGACCAGAAAATCATGATTATAATAATTTTACTGACTCATTTAACTAATAGGTATGTAGTTTGAAGTTAGTGTTCTTTCCGCCAGTAGGTGTATTCAAAATTAATGCTCTTTTGGTAGTTTTATAGAAAAAAAAAGAACAATCGTAATTCAATTGATTACATTTCAAGACCAAGCAGGAAGGATCCTTAGGAATGTTTAGTTGAACACATTCAGCAGCCGTTTTAGAGAGATGGGCTTTACTTTCTCAACAATAATGGAAATTGAAATCATCCGTGTTTAACTATTACCACATTAACATTAGTGACATGTTATTTGTTATATTGACACTAAATACCGTTTCACTATACTATAGCGAAGAATATGAACATTTTTTAGCGTAATAGTTTATTCTTGGGGGCACAGGTCAGTGATCCGCAAATTTTTCCCTTCTTTAGTATACCTAGTAACAAGTTATTGATACTGTTAAACGAGTAATCTGATCAAATTAGTGGTAATTGTCTACAAGGAGAAATATAAACGTCCTTAAATTCAATGATGAGATATCGCACGATACGTTAGAGCAATAAAAGCGCTTTTTTTTCGGTAAACTGCCGAATGATTTTAAGCATACCAAGACCAAACTGTTCATCCTTTAAAAAAATAGTTGGTGAGTCATATTTCCAAGACTTTCAGAAGTGGAAAAGTAGCTTCGGAAAGAGTTATCGTGCACATGTTTTCAAGGCAGACCAGATTTGGAGGATACGGCCAATTTCACGTACGCTAATGGGCTGACATAAACGCTGGCGAACTTCCCTCACCAGACTCGCTTTCATTGTGTGTATATTTTATGAAGGGAATTTATGCATTCTACTCCTGCTTGAATTAACAAGCGAGGAGATTATGCCAGCAACCGGCCAGCCTGAGCCTAATTCTTCCCTGCGGCCGTTCCCCTCAAGGCTGAGAGCCGACTGAAGTTTTGTCTTATTAACAACTCTTCCACCGTCGTGTAACTGCAGTCATTACAGAAGGACAAAATAAAGTTGTGTTCCACGTGGAAACTTGCCTTTAAATATAATAAATTATACAGGTACGATTACTAGAATTTTTTTTTCATACAGGATAAGTCAGAACTTAGTCCGTTAACTTCGCATTGTGACAGAAAGTAAGTTAAAGAGATGTGTTTTCATTTTTGTCCGTAAAGTGAATATAGTTGTATTAACGCTACCCTGAAAATCGATTTTAAAAGTGTGTGTATGTATGTATAAATATATATATATATATGTGTTTGTGTGTGTGTGTGTATATATGTATATATGTATATATAAGGTACAAGGTGCCAGCTACACACTTTTTTTACATTTCGTTAATTATAATTTAAAAATTTTTTCTAAGAAACTTAAAGCTCATAATTGACTTACACAAATTTTCATCGAAAATAGTATTCTATCGTAATATTTTATTGCACACTTATTAAAACATTATGGTTTCAAATTCCTTAAGTGTTGCAATTTCTCCCGTGTCACTTAATTTAAGAAACAAAATGTGACTGAATTTTGCTCTAATGAAAATTTTTATCTGTCATTGTGTTTGCGTAGTGACTCATCAAAATCAAAACTTGCATGTTACCGTTTTATGACGTCACTAAAACCAACTGACACACCAAAGCGAAAAAAATTCACAGTGAATAACGATGTCGCAGGGTACGGTTTCTCCTAAATGACAACAGAAAATAAAATCATTTTTATTTCAATAAAAATGCTAACATTTTAAATAAAAAATTTAATATTTTTAAAGTACAAAAGTATTTTATTTTTTGGTTTCATATATAAGAAATTGTAGACTACAACACTGTTATTGACTGTGATTTTTTTTCGGTTTCGTATGTCAGTTGGTCTTAGTGTCGTACATAAAACCGTAACATGCACATTTTGACTTTGCCGAGCAATTACGCAAAATTTATGACAGGTAAAGAAATTTCATTATAACAAAATTTAGTCACATTTAGGGTCTAAATAAGAAAAAAATATGATACAAACATAAAAATTAAAACATGGTAATGAAAATTGTAGATCGTGCCCTTAATGACAGTAACGAAATAATTCACAGTGAAAGAAAATGAAATGAAGCTACTTCAGAATACCTACGGTATGTTATTACCCAGAAAAAATTTTTTTTTATTTTCTAAGCACTGTAGAAAAAGACTTAAATTTTAAAATAAATCGAATTCAGTAATGAATAAGTTAGCAAGCCAAATCCTTTAAAAGAGTCCTCTGTGCAGTTCGCTAAAACATTTCCTTTCGACCTCCAGATAACGTACTCCAATCCGTAGTGAGTGCGGATGTTTTCATCCTATGCACAGTTTTGGGCATTGGCTGTTCTACATTTATCATTCGGGTTGTAGTTTTTTAATATTTGGGGTTAGGATTAGACAAAAATGTGTCTCCATTCCTATGTTCATATGATTACTTTACTTTTTGGTAGAGTTGCTAACTTCAAGCCGCTATAATTTGTTGGTGCATCACAATTTTCTTTCGATAAGATTAGAATCCCTTGTGCATTTTGCACCGGCTGAAATAGGGTTAGTAGAAAAGTAACTCTCAGTTATTGATAAGTATGCATTAAGACCGTGCTCTTTAGTTTATATTGTTTCGTGATATTTAATTTTCTAAGCTTAAAAGAGAACAGATATAAAAAAATCTGCCTGGCAGTTTTGTTTAAAATTGTTTTTGGCGTGATAGCAATTTTTTTTTTCAAAATGAGAAATTATAAGGTTTCCGTTAAAGAGTCAACTAACCAGAATTTCGTAAGTTACATTATTAGCTAAAACTACGGTATTTACTGTCTTGAAAAAATCAGCCAACACTGATAAGACTATTTTAAACAAAACTGCTAGACATATTTTTGATATCTGCTCTCGTTTAGGTGTAAAAAAATAACATCGTTGAAAAAGTATAAACTAAAGAGCATGGCCTTAATATCCCAGTAAGTGTGTAGTTGGTTAATAAAGTGGGCTTTAGGCATGTCTCGTTGACAAGGAAGTCACAAAGGCACACACACAACATCATGCTAAGACACGAACTGGGAAAGGCATCAACCAAGGATTTGGTAGGGAACTATCTCAGCATTCGCCGGGAGTGATATGGGAAAACCACGTACAACCGAAATCAGAATTGGCCGGAGCCTGGAATCGAACCTGAGTCCTCCCGAATGCGAATCTAACGTGTTGCCGTTGCACAACGTTGCTCAGTAAAGTATATGGTTGTTCTCAGTCATTGTAAGTCAAACTGCAGTCCTGACACGGCTGAACTTAGCCGTCGTCCGGTTTGCTGTATACCTTTCAGTATGACAGGTCAGAAATTCAAAAATCTGCGTGTTGATAAGATTATTATTCAAGCTTATAATCGTACAAGAATATTTTCCTCTGACATTTCACGTTAGATTTACGTAACAACTGCTATTAACTAGAAGAGGAAAGAAAATATTTTTAGAAAACCATCCCTATCAGTATTTTTTTTTTCAAATAAAATATTGATTTATACTAAGGCGAAGCTGTTAACAAAATCAGTTGATTTGCAAAAAAAATTGTATGTTCGGTAGGAGCTGTTCTCAGCTGAGTATGAAATGATCACAATTATTTAAAGCAGCGAATAGTTAGAAATTTTCACTTCTATCAGTAAGAATTTGAAAATTAATGGGCGAAAAAAATGTATTCTGGAGTAATTTAACAAAATTTAATCATAGTTATAAAATGGTCATAGGTTTCAAAGACTATGCGCAGTTATTACTTTCTGTGTGAAACTAACGAACGTGGGACCTGAATGACGACGCATTATCTGCAGCTACTAACACTTTAGCTAATACTAAAAGTATTAATTGTTAAGATAATGCGGTACAGTCGATGTCGGGTAAAGCCGGTAAACCTCTAAGACACCGTCGCAATGGCCGTATCTCTCAGACATGGAATCAGCTTATCGACTGCTTGATATGTCTTTTTTCGCGACTGAACAACGTTCTGTCATTGCCAGCACATGTCGTAATTGAGAATATATGATCCGAAGAGTCTGCTGAATTCTACGAGGACACAGGGACCGAGATGCCGCTGTGGTAAAACACTGGACTCGAGTTCTAAAGAATGCGGGTTCAGCTCTTGGTCCATTTGTCTAGTGTTTTGTTTTCCACGGTTTTCCTATATCACTCCAGGCGAACGCTGGCATAGTTTATAAATACAGGCAATGGCTGATTCCTTCCCTATTAGCGATCGTGTCTCGAATAAGCTATCTGTAGGGTCACGATTTTGTCGCGAAAAGATTTTTGCCACACTTTGTTTCAGTGACTCTCGTGCACATCGGCAGTTCTGTTTCAAGGTTATTGGCAGCGTGTCTATGTTCAGACACGTTTCTCATTTGACTGCACGAATCAGAATAAGATTATTGTGAGTCTGTACGTCCATAATTTGACAAAGCCAATGAGAGTAAAATAATCCAATCATAGACGATATAGCAGAGCTGCAGGTGTGCACATGACGCATCGAAACCAAATGTTGCAAAAATCTTTTCGCCATAAAATCGTGGCTCTAGCTATCTGTCGACGAGAAGTTAAGCCCTACTACCTGCCAGTCTTGAGGAAGTGTTACGTAAACATTTTACCAACAGATGGTTTCTACAGTACTGATTTGCAAATCGTAGATTGTTTTCTGTAATTAGAAAAAAAATTGGCGGCGTAGAAGTGGACGCACGAAAACTCCAACGAGGCTTGTTATTGGTCGGGCCGGCGGGCCGCGAATACGCTGACATACCGTAGGTTGGCATGCAAACTGAGTTGCGTGTTGCAAAACGCCTCGGGGTGGGCGTGGTCCCGTGAAAAACGGCGCTTTCTTTCTCTCGCTGTCTTTATCCGCGCTGCTCGAGAATTCGCGGTCGTTAACTCCTGAGAGCGGCTAGTCCATATACGGGCTCGGCCACATTTGTTACGGCATCTGGCTGCCGGCCAGATAATCTACTAGACTGCGCGGCTATCGACTTAATTCATCCCACTCACCTGCTTCTTTATTTTTTTATCACACGTTACACGTGATTTTTGTTAAGGCGGTCTCCACAAACAGAGATAGGGTTAATTCTACTGCAGGTTGTTAAAGAGGCCGTTCCAGTGTTTCAGGCGCACGTATGCAACCCGAATTAACCCCATATAAATCAAGGCTAATCTTATTATCGATATAGCAATAAGAGTATTATAAATATCAAAATTATCTTCGCGTTTTATCAAAGACGCATTCGTTCTTATTTTTGCTGCGTTTGTCGAAGTCAAGATTAAAGAATGATTGACTACAAATTTTACAAAACGTTTTTATATCACGTTAATAATGTAAGCGGATGTTATACTTGATGTTGCAAAACGTAGCGAAAATAGGAACGACTGTGTCTTTGATAAAGCGTGAAGATAATGTTGATATGTGTAATACTATTATTTATATAGCGATAGTAAGATTAGCCTTGATTTATATTGGGGTTAATGAGGGTTGCATACAAGCGCCTGAAACACTGGAACGTCCTCTTACGAAGCTCAGAAAAAATTTTCGCCGCTAGTTGCGTGGATGCCAGGAAGAAGTCATATTTCTCCTCACTGTTATAGAGAAAATGTTGTCCTTCAGCAATGTTCGGTTTTGACCCGAAGTTTCCTATATGAATGCCAGCATGAAATACATCGATACGGCTACCTATATCATGGCTATGAGCGACAGAAATTGTCTCTAGCCAAACACGTCCACTATAAATTCGTTTACCTTCTTAACATTTAGTCGAATTAACCATAAGGATGTTCATGTGGTAATAGTTCACGATTTTATATTTGCACGACATAGTGTTCGTTTTACACAAGTTACTTGTGTCTGCATTTTCCACTTGTGCACATTTTTCAGCTCTCATAGTTTACCCACAGCGGCATGCCAAAGTCAGAATTTACAAGTTACGCGAACATAGGTATAACAAAAAACCAAGTGACTTACTCAAATATTGACTTTGTCGCTAAGCAAAAACTATGAGAGCTAAAAAATAATTTTACAAGCGGAAAATGTAGTCACAAATAACGTCTGTAAAATGAACACTATGCCGTACAAACTTATATAATTATGAATTGTTATCAAGGGAACGGCCTTTTAAGGGTGTTCAAGTGCGATAAAATCATAATTTTGTATTTCTATGAAATAGTGTTAGTTTTATATACGATGCTTGTGAGTACATTTTCCTCTCACAAAAGAAATTTAGCTCTCATAGTTTTCTCAGAACGGTGCGTCAAAGTCATGATCTGCATATTCTGCTGCCATGCAAATAGTGAAAACCAATTGACTTACGTAAGTGAAATAATTCACGGTGAAATAACATACCATGAGCTACTTAATAAAAGCTTTAAAACACATCCCATGAACTATTTTTATATTTTTGAAAAAATTTGGAATTTGCAATTTTTTCTGTATTTTTGCGATATATTTTTTTTTAATTTCAAAATATTAAGTTGTGGGTTTTAAAATGTTTTATTACAGAGCTCATGGGATGTTAGTTCACAGTGAATTATTTCCTTTAAATAGATCAATTAGTTTCCACTATTTGCATGGCAGCGTAACAAGCAAATTTTGACTTTGACGCTCCGTTATGAGAAAACTATGAGAGATAAAATTGTTTCGTACGAGGAAACTGCACTCATAAGTATCGTCTACAAAACTAACACTATTTCATGTAAATATAAAATTATGACTTTATCGCATTTGAACACCCTTAAGGTGACCGTCTACAGGAGGCAAGTATTTTGCGCGGTTCGATGTCTAGACGTGCGGAAGCGATAAGGACAACACAGCACGCGCACCGCGTGTCCCCCTTCCCCTAGGCGTATAGTCTTCCCGTCGACAACGCGTCTATGTAAGACATTCGTAGCTGGCCCTGTCGTTTTATGACGTAATATTAAATATAAAGGTGTATTGTACACGCCTATACCATTTTAACTATTCTGCACCAAGATGTTCATACATAAAAAGGTTCACAAAAACGAACATTTTTCGGAGGCGAGGAAATATGCTTTAGTGAGTCGTGGTGAAGCTGAAATATTTATACACGCGTGAAACGTTATTTGAATGATATTCCTATGCTGACGTCTTTCATGCGCGTTGAGGAGTTCTCGAATAATCCTGTAATGGAGGAAACTCTACACGCCGCTCGGAGTCCTGGGCAGGTGGCTACCTTAAGGTCACGGGTTCCTATTTAAGCTAGTTTTGCGAATCTAATTTTTTAAATCGTGAAAGGGAGGACATATCGAGAAACCGTTACACAGAAATGTTTTAAATTTTTCGTACTACGTAGCCTAATTTTTTCAAACTTAAGATTCTAAAATTTTGGCTAATTATCTGCATTATTAACCTTTTTTAAAGTCAGTAATTAGCCAAATTATAAAAAATACTCATGTTTTAAAAAATTACGCTACATAGTACAATTTCCAAAATTTTGATGCAACAGTTTCTCGATATCTGCTACCTACCTTACAGGGTTAAAAAAATAAAGCTTACTAAAATTGGGACCCATGGTCTTAACTGACTATTACGACTTCGCGTCTCAAAGTACCGAGTTTCAACTTCTGGTGCTTGTTGGGCGGGTTTATTTCAGAGCGCCGTCTAGCTGGATGTACTGTGTATTGCGTGTTCGAGTCTCAGAGGTGCTGGAGTATAAGGGCGATCCATGCATGTGCGTCAGTTACATCATAGCCTCTACGCTCAATGCTCTGAACTGGCGTGCGTGCAATCTTTCAGTCTGCAGTATTGCCTCTGTTAGACTTTCAGTAGCGACCCTAACATTTTATATCGTAATTTTAATATATAAAATGAAGTGTCCTGACACACTTACTCACTCACTCATCAACGCACAGCCCAAACCGCTGGACCTAGAACCATGCAATTTTGAGGGAAGCTTCCACTTGCCCCGTAGGCACCCACTAAGAAAGGATTTTTCGGAATTCGATAATTAACGGGGTGAAATGAGTTTTAAAAGAATCCTTGATATCTCATTAACCGGGAATGCTATCATACATTTTTTAACTTCATAATATTGCCTAAAGAAATGCATATTCGCAAATTTTTCGATTTTGCGAAATTCAAAAATTAAGGGGGTGAAAACCCATAAAATTGTTTTTCATTAATCCGTTGTTTCTCCTAAACCATTTCAGATAGTGAGGTGATTTTTTTTAACTATGCTTAAGTAACTATCTAAAAAGTATTTTTACAATTTTTCGAAATTCGTCCTTGAAAGCTCTTAAAAAATAAAACGTGTTTTTTTAATTAATCTCACTTATCTCTTAAACCAGTGGAAATAATGAAATGGTTTTTGCTTTAAAATAAATCTTACATGAATATTTAAAAAAAAAAAGTAATTTTATGTTTTTTTTTTTTTCGAAAATCGTCATTGAAAGCTGTTAAAAAAATAAAATGTGATTTCAAATATTCATCTGTAACGCTAATACCCGTTGAGATATCGAGATGATTTTTTGATAAGAATGAAGCTTATGTAAATATCGACGAATCAAATTCAGATTTTTACGAAATTATAAAATCAGCAAACGTTCAATGTAACGCTCTGCTGTTTCTATAAAAGGATTGTAGTTGGGAAAGTATTGTCAACATCAGTTTCGAAACAGAGCCTGGCACAAGACCTTGCAGTTTTTTGTCCACGTGTCCGTGTGGTGAAAGTGGGCCTCATCGGTCTCCGGGCTCGGTTTGTAATGTCAAGCCAATTATTCAAAACGTTCTCCGATTTCCAAGGCAAACCGGAAATGCTGCTGTTTCCCGCCTTCTCTTTAGTCGTGGCTTCTCGAGCTGAATTTTTAGTACCGGAGGCTGCGCACTCATCCATAAAACTTCCTCGCCACGCAGAAAAATATCCCGCGACCGAATCTCGACACGGGGCAATGCAAGGACAGGGGAAAGGACGCAACTTCGAGCCTAGGTTGACCTAATTTTAAGTGAACACCCGGTCAGAGAGCTGCATGTTCTCGTAGCCGTCTTTAGTAGAAGGCCGAGGCCTTAGATCTGGCAACCCTGCCAGGAAGGGTCATTTTAACACTTCTTTTGTCTCACCAAAGGCTGTGGCTTCCCCTGATTCGCTTATATGCAGGGCACAATAACGAATCAGGCAAAGTCATTGTCTATGGAGAGTTAAAAGAAGTGTTAAAATGACCCTTCCTGGCAGGGTTGCCAGATGTAAGGCCGCGGCCTTCTACTAAAGACGGCTATGATTTTCATCTCTTAAGGTAAAGCGAGGTAGTTTTTTTTACATTGTCTGAAAAAATTTCAAAGTTATTTCACGGAATGTTTTGAAAAAAATTCAAAACTAAGAGCAGTATACGATGCACAGGGCGTTTTGCAAAATAATACACCGTTCGTTCGCAAAAATAATAATAATAATAATTTATTTTATTTTGGCTGACTTCAATTTCAACATTGGTTATACTTAGGCTGCGAAAATCTGAAAAGCTATGAGTAGGCCAGTGAACTTTTCTCGAAAAGAATTTAACCCCAGTTTGTTTCAATGCCTTATAAGCACATCAATGTAGTCGGTGATCGGATATTTTAACTCTCACAGCCTTTATATTCTACCGGCAAATCACAGACGTGTGTTGTTGCTGGAACGTTATTGCAATTGGCTCTTCACATAGACACGCTGCAGATGTGCACGTAAGGCACTGAAACAAACTGAGGCAAAATTCTTTCGCGAAATGTTCAATGACCTAGTTATGAGGATTGTTGCTACCTAAACATACGTACAAATTATGATATATTCGTGACAAAAATAATGTAGGGATTCTTCGATATGAAACGCATTTTGCTTTTAAAAAAACATGTTCAAAATCAGTCAAACTACCGGGCTTGGTCTTAAGAGCTCTATGCAGTAATAGCTGTATAGGACTTTCAAGGTCCTCCCTAGAAAGGCTGCGTTTGTGTATGTGAGGCATGAAATATATAGACTAGTAAGGTTGCCGTTGACCGACGTGTGTAATATATTTTCGCCTCTACGTGCAAGCCACTCAGCTGGCGTGCAGTGCTTTACTATTATCCTTTTTCCTATGGGACTGAAGCGGTGACCACATTATTTTATTTGAGGGCAACTTTATTCAAAGTGTAACGGCCGTTAAAATTTTTTTTTGCTGGTCGTTATTTTCCCAGATGCGGTAGTCTGCGAAAGCCAATAAATGTCATTTTGAGGCGCCTGAAAATGTTTCTAATAAATTTGCAAAATTTTTAAAATTACAGCGATATAGTTAAAACTGTGTATTACTTTCTTAAATTTGCAAATATAATTCGTGTTGAATAGTTCCGTTAAAATATAACAGTTGTAACTCGCTGCACTGCATTTAATGCGAAGGTAGAGAGGGTTCTTATGGGTGTCAAAGTGGGAAAAAAGGATAATTTTATGTTGTTAGTTTTGCAGAAGTTACTAGTGACTACATTTTCCACTTGTGAAGATTTTTTAACTCTCGTAGTCTTCCCATAGCGGCATGTCAAAGTTAAAGTTTGCAAGTTACGGGAACATAAAAATAACGAAAACCAACTGACTTATCTGAATTAAATAATTCAGACGGGATAAAGTGAGCACTAAAAAATCTCTGCTGAATTTCTATTTACAGCCAGTTCGCATCTTCTGCGCGTAATGGCTAACGATGGGAAATGTCTAACCGTGCCGGACACGTCACTAAAGGTTTGCGGGTTTAAGATAAATTGTGCAGTCGGTAGGAACCTAAACAGTTTTACAAAAAAAAATACCTTTTTCAATTATATAAAAAACAAATATGTAAAATCATTCGATTTTATTTCAGTATTGTTGCAAATACGTGGAACTACATACGGCAATTCGCTGCCAACCGTTCAAGTAGTAAGACAACTTTTGTCAATGTTTAATTATATGCAGTAACAGGTAGTGGTTTTTTTCATAGGTTAAATCTTTAGTGCTCAGAGTATACCATAAAACATGGTGGCGTCTACGTAGCTGACGAGAAGGTGTTGTAGAAAGGGAAGACGCAGGAAGTCGTCGTCAACACTGCCATAAGGAGCTCCAGTGTGATCTATGACCTTGACGTAAGCGCCAAGCTGCCTGAGCGCAGTTCAAGAGATGTGATATCACGTGACTTGTCTTGCCGTGCAGCAAACCATACGTATTGAGTCACAGCATCGATGTAAAACTACGTCTTAGGATGGGCTTACAATATATCTATTAAGCGTTAAGAATTAGGCAATAAACGCTTGTAGTGTACACTGAAGCACGTGTTAAGTAACAACAGTTCACAATTAAATCGTTAAGTCATAATTCCATCTATTTCATTCAGACAGAGGTCGGTTAAAATTGACGAATAACTGATAGATATAACATTGGTAATAGGTTTTGACCGTTGGCGCTATTTCTCTGCGTCGTATATGGGTTATGTAAGCTTCGCACTGTTTGGCGGCTTCCCCAGAACTTTTACTATAGATATTAAATATAACTATTTCGTTTAACGCTTAAAGAAACCCCACCCACGCACACGATCTGCTAAGTTCTATTGGAAAACATCGCATTCAACAACGCACTTTCATATATTCTGTATACGTCGCAACGCATATCACTCCCTCAATGCAATACCAACATATCTCAAAATATGTCATTTTGAGATATATGAATTTGTACATACATACATATTTAACAAATTTTTGGATGATACCAGTGTAACATCAACACAACTCAAAATATGTTGGTGTTGCACTGAAACATAACATATTATGTTGTTTATACTCATGCAACATTAATACTAGAAATGTTAGTCTTGCACTAATAATTAATGTTGCTTGGCAAAAATGTTCAAAACAACCTTTTTTGTGTTGGTATTGTATTGGGGGTGCGATAATGCTTAAGTTTTCAGTTGTAAGCCCATCCTTAGACGTTCGCGTTCTCGCGGACAAAATATCCCACGAAGAAGGGAATTAAATCCTCGACTTTATTGTGCGCCCGGCTATTTAAATTGTTGTTACACTCCCGTATATAAGAAAGAACGGTCGGCAGCTTTAGTAAAAGTAGTGATGTTACAATTTTGATGTGGTGCGAGCAACAAGTAGGAAGTCCTGTTTAATTCGTCTGCAGGCTGGCAGAAGGTACAAGGTGTGCGTTGTCGAAATGTCCTATTTCTGCAACGTTTAACCAGCACCGCTCTGCTAGCGGCGTTACTGTTTATTTCAAGAATTAGATAAGTCAATAATCGCAGCGTGTACACATTGAGTCACTTCCACGCCTGTCTATTTCTAAGGCAGTTCCAAATAAATATATCGTGTTTCCCCGTTAGCTCCTTATCTGTCCTTCGCTGTCTGTACACTCCACGAAGATAAACTGCCAGCAGTGTGCTTGAAGAGTGTATGAGATAAATTCAAGCACTAAAAATTTCAGTTAAAACTTTCAAATAAATATTTCAAAATCTAAATACAGTATAAAAATAGTGCAATCCTAATAAAAACAATTCGTCGTAATTTTCGAGGAAATATAAGAAAGTCACTCCATTGGCGTTCTAGCTTGTGGCGGATTCAGATACGGATAGTTCAATCAAATGTTCACCACCTTGACAAAATATATGTTCACAAGTTGACAACAACTATTTTTTAGCTTTATTGTTATTTTTTAAATTTCTCCTTTGGAAACACCGAGTACTTCAATAATACTTGTGTCAATGTATGTGCCATCCTAACTTAAACAAAGATTTGTCGAGTAGAGATACTGTAACGACCTACTTGTCAGTTTCGGAAAGCAGCAGCATTTTAGTGATTGAAATTCATCAGTTTCTTATGAATGTAGGAACGCAATCACGGTATATTCAAACTTTATGTGGATTATATTGTCCCTTGACATGTAAAACTGAGCCAAAATTGAAGCATCACATTTTCGGTCTTCATACGGATTATGACTCTTTTCGTGGTGTGTGGTAAACCAGGTGATTTGTATATTTCTTTCGGTTAGTTGATAATCAACCAGTTAAACATAAGGATGTTGACGCAACTCCAGTTTCCACGAGTGTCTTGCGAATATCACGTGTTCGTGTCGCTGAACCACAACTTGCCCGGCTTCATTGGGGAAACTGGTTTTTAGCCTGTCTCTGTGACCAGGTGGCCTCACGTTATCCTCGGCGACGTTAATGGCATAAATTCCCATTCTGCGGGAATTCCCCTCGTCGCCGTAACGTCTACGAGTAATCACCGACATCGGCCGGGGCAAAGACTCGCGCAGCGACGCGACCTGTTTTGTTTTACTTTAATTTTTTTTTTCGGCACGTGATCCGCATGTTGCTACGGAGGAGCGGCGGGGAACACGTTATGGTAAATTACCTCCCATCTCCCCCCGCCTTCTCTCAGCTGACCGAAAGCGTCTGTATATTCAACGTCTATGGCCGCATGGTCCCTGGGTAATGGCCCGGCGGACAACTCAGCAACCAGTGTTGCAGCAGTGCTGTGCGGGTCGTAGACATAGCAGGGGACCATACAGTCCAGTGCTAAGATCTGTGTTTTTTTTACGTAGTGTGTCGTTTATCTGTTAACGATACGGTGGCGGTGTAGTGGTCAGACCACTTGCCTCCAATATTGTCGATCCAGGTTTGATTCCCAGCGGGGTCTATGCCGATTTTTTGCACGTTGTGAACGTGGCGGGCGTTGCCATTGACCGGAGGTATTTTGAGGGGTAGGTCCTGTTTTTGCCGCTCATTGCATTCAGTTGCTTCTTATTTGTAGGACATATTTTCATGCTATTTTAGAGGTTCGACAGATACCTATAGGTCAGTTCAGAAGTCTGTCAAATACTATTTTTTTTTCTGCGCTCGTTCTCGTGTAGGTAAAGGAGTAGAGTATATTCCTGGCAGTTGTTCAATGTTTTGGCTTTCAACACGTGCAATAATATCATTCTATTGCAAATATAATTTGCATTTGGGCTATAACGAGCGTGATTGGAACCTGGACGCGCGCGGGCTCTAAGACTGACAATTGCTCTCTCGACACTGGCTTGATCGCCTCTAAGCGCAAGGCCAACAATTGGCTCTTGCCTTCCCCTTGAGGCCTTATCTTAAGCCCTACCTGCCTACCAACTCGAGTATGGAAACGAAAACATTTCGACAGAGATTCCTATGATGAGCTCTAATTCCTACAACTTATTTGCTACATTCTTAGATACAATAGCATAATTTTTACTCACATGACAGCACAAGTCATCTTTAACGTAACTTATTAAGTTACAATACATAACAACACGAGGGTGTGAGAGAGATATTATTTCAGTGTTTGCCGAGGGTGATTTCCGAAACTAAGGAAAATTGAGATCAGAATGGCCGAAACGTTTGATGTCTGTCATGAGCACGGCCGTAGAAGAACAGGTCTGGACACTCGCCTGGATATTTGACCCCCTTGTTGTTTGGCTGTAGTTCACCAAGTTACCGAGAATATTGTGTTTTATTGGCGCTGATGTTACGGCGGTCGGACTAAACTCCGCCAACTTCCTTTCCGCTAAGATAAACAATTTCTCAATACGTATTTTTTTATCAATTTATGAAATACTTTCTTCGCTCACAATTTTAAGAAAAGGCTCCAGCAATCTTTATTTACTTTATAAATTTAACAATGGAAAAAAGTGGACGGAGTTTGAGTCCGACCGCCCGGAAAACAGCTCCAAAAAGTACGACATTCTCGGTAACTTGACGAACTACAGCCAAACAACAAGGGGGTCAAGCAAAATACATTGTTAGATAGGCGAGTGTCCAGACCTGTTCTTCTACGACCGTGGTCACGTGTGTACTTACTCAAGGATACCTCTAGAAACTTTGGAATGGAAATGTTCATTAAATAAATCTTTTCAACGTCGGTCCATTCAATCACTGTTCAGCGGTACTTTTGAGGAGTAGTGGCGTATAAGAAGGTGTGATAAGCAAAGCAGAGGAAGGTCAGTTTTAAGGCCATAGAATAAGAGTATGAAAGTCCTACAGAGATTCCTAGCATCAAGGGCGTATGTGACTCCCGTCGCTCTAATGTGTATATTGTAGTGAGTGCAGTAGAAAACAGTATTCATGTTCTAGATGTAACCAGGACCAGGTTGGTTGTATAGAAGTGTATAATGTAGTTGGTTAAATTTGATACTTCGGAATTGACTTGAATAATAGCTCTTTATACCAGGCACGAATCTACACGCTTCGGCGGCTGTCATACTTCTCCCCTTCAGGATAGCCCATGTTGGTTTCATTGCAAGTTGGTCTGTCATGAGACGACCGTTCTGCTGTTGAGCCTAGGAAGTGGTCTACTGTTAGCTTAATACGAAAGTTGTGTACTCTCCAAAGAGTACGAAAGTAATAGATGAGATTACCATGCTACTGGCTTGTTTGTAAAGCGCGCATCGTTCTGCGTATGCGGTCGCGGAGCAATGCAGTTTTTTTTGTTACTGTCGTTTTTATAAACTAACAAGACCATTGAATAAGAACATAGCTTTTCGAATGCTTTAAACAAACGTTAACTAAACAAATCTAAACTAACTGTCACATGAGTCGGGGGGGGGGGAGAAGAAAGTAGACCTGCGCAGAGACAAATTAACGAAAATGAACAGCCAATAGGAAGACAGTGTTGATAGTCAACGGTCGCTTTAGTTAGGTGGGACACAACAGATGTACTTGAAACACAAGTGTTCTCACAAGTGCACTTAAGTGAGTTGAATGACCTCAGCAGGAGCCCGGCCAGATCTCGGGCCGCAGTTGTCGGCAGCGGGAGATGAATGGCGCCATTCGTGCCTAAGTGCACGCTCACACGCGGCGTTCTCGTACGGCTGAACCGCCGAGATAAGAACTTCATCTTCCCGTCCGCCCAACTGCCTGCTGCAGAAACAAGCGAGCCAATCAGCTAGTCGACGGTAATAAATAGTACTTTACACTGACTGAGTTATTTTCCGCCCGAGTTCGCCAGAGTAGAGCGTTGAGATTTTGGTCACGTCCTAGAGATGGGACGTCACAATCCGGGTTGGAATTTTTCGTATTGTTTGGTTGTTTATAAACACTTATTTAAACTGTATCATTAGCACTGTGTAGTAAAATACATTATCTTGATATAATTTAATATATCCATTATATCTGACCATCATTAATAGCTCAATCATATATTATGTTTGTGTTATGAATATATCTCACCTTTTCAGATTCGTCAGGTAATGCGAATGTAAAAATTTGTAATACCGAAGGCATTTGTATAATGTTAAAGCACTATAGTAATATTATTTTTGTAACATCAATGAAAATATTGCTATGATTTAAAATAGGAAAAGTTATCACACGGGGTGAGAGCCCGCCTTAACAACGATATATTGAGCGGTGGTGAGAATGGCGTAAGATCAGTATTGTGCTACAGTAGAACGTTAGGGTTGGTGAAACGGGAGTGCCCCGAGAAAATCCGCTGGCCAACAACGTCCCGTCATGCTTTCCACAATTATAGTCGGGAGTAGCCTTATCGGAAATCGAACCCGGCCGTGTCGGGAGGCAAGTGGTCTGACCACTACACAATAACAGCTTCTTCTACAGATTTTCTTGAATTTAACAAACCTAACGTATACGGAAGTTATAGTTCCGACACAATTTTTGTATCTAAATTGAAACGGCGAGGTGACATCTGAGGCCAACGTTGGTATAAATAAGGCTCGTTTAGACTACGGTATGTCATGAATATGTGTATTATTCTTGGTTATAATTGTGTTATTTATGATGCTGCTACTACTAAGTGATCTGGCGTACTTAGGACACTGCTTCTTTTTTACTGCCGATAAATGGTTTTCAAAGTCCTTTCAACCCTAAACGTCATTCTGTTCCACATATAAGTTTTAAAGTTATGAAGTTCGTGTTTGTAAAAACATATAACTGTAAACATATGTACTTTCGGTGATATCACGTACGTCGATAAAACTCAAGTATTTGTTATTACCTTACACATGTGTGTTTATGTTAAGGCGTACTAAAATGCTGGTGATGGCTGGTAATTCTGCTGACTACATTTAGCTAAAGGACGTGTTATGATTCGTGACTGGGCTTAGCCCGAGAGAGAGAAAGAGGGGGGAGCGAGTTCATTTTCTAATAGTATATAATTGTTGCAATAAATGAAACTGATGAAATATTACTGATGTAGCAAAGGTATAAATTAAGTGAATACATATTTTATACTTAATTTAAAATAAAAACCACCTATACAGTCAATGTTTAAGTGCGAAAACTGCTTAAATAAGTAGCACCAACAACCCCTCCCCCTTTTCTCGCTTTTTTGGGTGAAATATTTTACTCTGTAACATTCCTAGGTTGGCAACGTCTTCCCCTCTCCCGAAAACAAACTTTGGTTGTGGCCCTGGTCGGGGAAACGTGTGAGCGGTACTTCCGTCATTTGGAGGCTGAATCACGGCATAGAGCTGCTATTTCTGATACGCTGCCAACATTCCCGTATACGTATGCTAGTGAGCGCTAATCTGAGAAGCGTGCAGTCGCGTGAGGGATCGTTTACGCCGGAAGAGTTGGTTTGGTTGAGTGAAGGTGTATGGTTTGTTGGAGAGGGAGCGTCTTATCGGAAGGCCAGCGCCGCGACGTGGCGAGGTTACCTCCGCACTGACCACTTGTCGCGCGACAACCTCGACCGTCGACGCCGTCGTGGCGCGCCCCGTTGTCTGACACAATGCGTGCTGGCCAGGGTCACGTGAGGGGGTGGGGAGCTGTGCGTAGAGCAGGGGAGTGGGGGGAATCTCGGTGGACGTGCTTGCCAGGAGGCCGGGTCGGCAAGTAGCCTGTCTTCTCCGACCTCGCGGATCCTCTAGAATACTAATGAGTAAAGACATAAGTATTTCGCAGATTCAGCTGGCAGCAGTCTAGACTTCTCAACGTGGGTTCACAATTGATAACATAATAGTAAGTATACAACGTAGGTCGTTCACACAAGAACTAACCTCTATGTATTCTTACCTACCGATTCACAACACAAAAAAAAAAGTGGTCATGTGCATAGAGATGCTGACATAGAAAATGGTAACATTTAATTTATTGTGCGTACGCATAAGACAACAACCAATCACAGCAAAGTATTTTGTGCGCGTCCACATTGTTAACTTAACCTCCAAAATATTCAAGAATAAAATAAAGCTAAAATAAAAAATTTTAATGTTAAAAACGGTTTCTATATTGAAAATGTTTTACGCTGAGCCGTTTATATGAACCTTGTTTCTATATCTCATTGTAACCCTTAATACGATTCCACTTCAAATATGTTTCAGTAGCCTTTTTGTTGACTTTATATTCCAAGGAATATTTCAGATTCTTCGAAAAAATTTTATTGGAACTAACTTTGCACAAGACATCTGGTCGTGTACAGTTTATACTGTTATGTTATATGTTCTATGCTTATGTTTTGCAATTGTGAACTAACCTTAAGGCCTATATGTACACTGGTCATAGTCTATTATCCATTGGCCTCATAACTGTACAAGCTTGTATCACGTGATATTTCCATGACTAGGGCACAACATATTTAGGAATACATAAGTGAAATAGCCAGTAGGATGGTGAACTCAGTCACGTACGCCGGCAAAATGGCATCACTGGCCAGCAACATGGACGTAACTCATGCCACCAATCAGCGCAAGGCGGCTGCTTTGCTATCCAGCAGTCAAGCCAATTTATCGCGGGAAAACCTGACTGTTTGCTGGGTTCCAACGTACAGTCAGGTTACCAGAAGATTACTGGTTTCCGCTTGTACGTGGAGCTGTTACCCTATTTTACTGAGCCAATAAGACTACAGTTATTGTAATATTTGATGCCTGTTATTGGTATACAGACAACCATGTCACAGACTAAACAGTAATAGAGACGCAAATTGACGTGGCGGTTCGTTTGATATTGGCGAACTTCGCCGTTTATTGGCTGCCCGAGGTTGTTGATGCCAGCCCCGTGTCTGTTTGGCTCCTGCATTTTACGGCAGGTTTCCTATTGGCCTGGCTGCCGTTTATCAGAGCAGCTGCCTCACGCTAATTGGCGGTAGGTGTTTCCGCCATGTTGCTGGCCAGGGAAGCCATTTTGCTGGTGTGTGTGACTGAGTTCGCTGGCCAACCTGCTATTTCACTCATGTATTCGTAAATATTCTGTGACCACTTAGTACCAGACGTAATAAGTTACAGTACATGTGTGTTGAGATGCTATTGCAAGCAAAGTGTGTTCACGTGTTTCAGAACCGGCGTAAATGTAAGAGAGTTTTTCGAGATCCACCTACCTTAGATCTGCATAATTTGTATTTTATTAGGTCTTGTGCCATCCCCAAACCAGAATCCTGGGTGAGCCCATGTAACGTTGCACCACTTCGCTCGGTGCGTTGCCCGAGTATCGTATTATAACCTCGAAATCACTTTATGTTCCAAAGAGTATGATGAGTTGGGAAGAAACAGGAATAATGGACGACTTGAAGTTCACGCCCTCTGACGTCACACCGCAGTGGGAGAGTATTGTGGGAAACAAAGTTTGTTTACAAATATGCTGATTTTTTAGTTGGTGATGGCAGAAACCACACATTTTGTACACTCATATAGTTGCACGCAAGTGTAAAAATATAAGTTTCATTTCATGGTCTAGAAACGCAAATGCATAAGATCGAGGTTTACCTGAAAAAGCGGCAAATCCCAAACAAATAATCCAGTTTTTTTTCACATAAATTTCATGCGGGACATGTGAAGCCAAACGCCTGTACGAAGGTTATGTTCGGTTGCGGTATCCATGGAGGTAGGAATTGTACTATCCCACACTAGACTGGAGCTCCACCTCTTGTCAAGTCTTCCATTCAGATTGTACTCTAGTCCAAAGAGAATATTAAACTGAGAAACGTATACATGTTACGGGCTTTGAGTACGAAGTCAGTTCTGACTTCAGATTGTCCCAAGATTTTTGGGATTATAGTTGCATGCTCCGCCATTGACGTGACGTTCGCTTCAAGTATCCCAGAATACTGTCTGGCGCTGAACTTTACCCAGAACCTTCATATTTCTTCCACAGTTCTCTTGCCAAGACCGCAGACTGACCTTGAACGTATATCACGTAACGAGCAAGAGAAACTTGTTTTGTTGCTTACGTAAATGCAAGTCATTATTTCCTGACCACGTTTTTGGCGATATGCTTTTACTGTGCTGCAAACGTCACTGCAGATACGGCTTCTTTTGTTCTTAGTCGCTTTTTTGTTTTACATGGGAGGCTTGCTAAGGTAGTCAAAACAGACTGAATCATTTTTTGGTTCGAAACTTGGCACCGTTTTCCTTTCGTTCAGATGATAAAAAGACAAACTGATTCTGTGAAACAAAATAGGCCCATTAAGTGCGTGGTATAATCAAATACCTCTTCCTCCTGATCCTTGCAAGAAGCATATACGAATAGGGTTGCCATCAAATACGCTAGCGTATTTGTTGCTACTGAAAGCTATAAACAGGCAATTTTATTTTATTCATTTGTTTACCAATGAAAGCCGAATTTAGTTTTACCATACAACCAACCAGGCCCACCCAGAGAAATTTCGGGCCCCTGGGCAAATGTGAGTTTGGGCCCCCCACACCCCCAATTTTTTTTACGGTTTGAAACACCTGTGGTTTGAAAAATTGACTCATGTGTAAACAATATGTTTATTTACTAGCTGGTACAATCCCCGCTCGCATAATGCCAGCCGATTGGCCATGTTCACCTCCGAAACCATTTGGTGCACCTGCCCATGGTAGGGCCTACGAGTGTATGGTCCGCCCCGGGCCCCTTGAGACCCCGGGCCCCTGAGCATTGCACCCCCCCCCCCCCTTCTTGGCGGGCCTGCAACCAACATTAAAGCAATAACATCGAGACTGTTGAAGAACGCTGTCCAAAGGTATAAACAAAAATTGTTTTTTTTTATCCTTATTTTAAGCTGTATCATGACGTAAGTTTAGGTACGTATTGAAAATATATTGTGTACATATAAAACCGCGATGTCCAGACTTCTAGAATCTACCGTAGAAATTTGTTTTCGGTACTTCGGTACCTGCTGTCTGTAGATCTATTTGGACTGACAGGTACTTGGTTTTTCTGTCTCGTGTGCGTATATTTACATAACATATGTTTATATATATTATAAACCCACGGAAAACCCAGGTACATGTTTGTTCCCTGTACGGTCTGTGCAGATGCTGAAGTTATACCTACGAGTACTAACGCTTTATGTTTCCTATCTCTCTCTTTGTATATACATGCATGTATACAGTACATTATACATACATATATATATACAAAATATATTACATACAGAGAGGTGACAGAGAGAGTTAGTACTTGTAGGTATAACTTCAGGATATGTACAAGCCGTTAGTTGTAGCTGGAATGGAATCGAGATAATCAGCGAGAACTTGAGCAGTTATATTAATGAAATGAGATTAGTATGAAGCAGTGGCGGAATGTAAGATCAGAGGGTTGTGAGGAGTGTCCTGGAAAACCTTCCTGCCAACGTCCGCCACATGCGAAGCTCTGGAGCGACCCTCTAGACGTTAATACCAGTCATGCTGCAGGAACACTTTAAAGTATGAAGTAGGACATTTATTGACACTGGCGTTGGAACGTAACGCGAGTACGACGACTTTATAGCTCTATTAAACTGACGTAAACCTCATTGTTTCTTCAGCGACCTGATGCCAGTGAAAGATTACGTTTCTGTACAGCAGCAATATAGTTACCATTTTAAAACCGCTAATAATTGAATTTTATACATTTCCCTGGAACTACCGGAAGTGATCCAGCGAAGGATAATATCGACTCGCTATATTGTCTAGTTACCTGATGTAATAAACAAAAGAAAAATATTTAGTTTGTTTTAAATTTATTTTCTTGATACAATGCCAGTCTCGGTAGGCAAACTACTGTATAAAATATTTGCCGTTTTGCTTTTTAACTGTTAATATATCCACGAA
The DNA here is from genome assembly GCA_003012365.1 of Medauroidea extradentata. NCBI lineage: Eukaryota > Metazoa > Arthropoda > Insecta > Phasmatodea > Phasmatidae > Medauroidea > Medauroidea extradentata. The sequence goes on from PNEQ01015667.1 coordinate 64,807, forward strand.
ATGCGGTAATAGTAACGTAAATAATGTTTTTTAAATCGTTATTTATGTTTAATATTGTAGGAATTAGCAGAGCGTTGCTTTAGCGCGTTGTTGTACGATATTAATTTATATATGTTTGTTTATGTGCTTTTTCGTGATATGAATAAAGCCAGATAATGAATTCAATATAAGGCGTCAACATCACGGTACAATAATTCAAAACTTAGTATAATATATATACACTTGTAAAAATTTGAAAACATACCACTCTCCGACTGCACAACATACCACACAGAACTTGACAGATAAGAGTATGTATTGTAGATAAGAATGTAAAATTAATTTTCGAATAAACTATTATCCGTACTTTTCGTATCTTAAGGTGCCATTTTAAACATTTAGACCTACGTTTGAGTGTAAATATTGACTTCTCTTAAAGTCTCCAAAGTTGTAACACACAAGATCATCTTGGATTAATTAAAGTTTTGCTGTAATATCTACTGCATGCTATTTTAATTAGATTGTGTTACAGTATTAATGTATTGACAATCATTTCTTTGACTTGGAAATGAAATATTGTGGGAAATAAATTCATCGTTTCACAATTTTGCAACCAAAATTGATTAATTGATGTTATATTTAACAGTTAACAGACACTTATTACAAAAATATCGAGAAAAAAAATGTATCAATAGCTAAAATAATTCAAAATGGTGGCTGATATTTCACGTTAACACTGAGGTCATACAAAAGTAGCATAGACACAAGAAAACATCGACGTGATGTTGGGACTATTGACAACATCCCAAATGGATCAAACTAAATGACTAAATCACTAAATTGGCAAATTTTCAGTTAAAACATGTCTCAGTTGCTAATTTTTATTCCTAGCGTGTTGTTTACATATAGCAGTTTTACTTCGTGTCCTAGCAATCATACTTATGTAGACTTTCACTAAGTGACTGTAGTAAGTCAGCTCTCTGGAAGGCGAAATGTTGAGGAATGTAGCACTTTGCTTCATCTAATGTGCTTATGAGAGTAAACATGCGTGGATGATTTGCACGCAAAAGGTTTCGAGGATAAAGCCATATTTACACGTACATCAACAATACCGCGCGGAGTTAACAGACAGATTTTTTTTTTTCACTCGTGATGTGATTCTCAGCCTATTGAGTTAGCCATTATTCTTTGCCGCTTGTATTTGCAGCCACATTAATGGGACAGACATCATCCACTCAAGCATATAAGGTAATCACATGTTCAACAGTTTAGTAAACTGCAAGATTCCCTTGTAAAAAAAATTAAAATAATTTAGGAACCTAGTGTAAATTGTTGCTGTACTACCTCACTCCCAACGCGAAGTGACATGCACATTAAATTTACGATCAAGTTTCTATATGATAGACACGAGAGTCGGTGTCCCATTATCTCTGTTTGCTGTGCTACTGAAAATTAAAGACCGACACAGAAAAATAACTAGTTCGTTAGTATAGAAGATGCATGTGAGTATAATAAGCATTATAATAACTGCACATCCACTATTTATAAGTAAAAGCACGATTATTTCGTGGATTAATTCCAGGTCAAGTTGAATGTCAGTGATGTCACATCTCTGTCACGGCTGTGATTTGTCGACAGTTGTTTTGCCATACCATTGAAAAACGCACGTCAGTTATTACTAAGAAAATAATACGTGGAGATATCATGTGACATCAGCTTGTGCAGATAGAAGCTAACAGATATCTGATTGTGGCCAGTGCACGCACAGGCCTGAGAAGTCTATTCTGCTGCCAGATGAATCTACGGAATAATCGTGCCTCTATTTGTAATGAATTATTTCGTTTGTAATTTAAAATGTATGCTTACGCATGCCATAGTAACAATTTCTGGCGTATTTAATTTGATGAACCCTAAAGCCCCTAATGTGCAACAGTAAAAAAAAATTGTATTATAGTTTTAAGAAAAGTTGCACTTTTTTTATTTACCGTTTTACTATGACTAGAGATGATGGTTTATCGCGGGAAAAGTTGACTGTTTGATGGATTTCAATACACGTCCAGCTTACCAGAAGATTACTGGCTTTAGCGTGTACGTGGAGCTGTTGCCCTATTTGACTGAGCCAATAAGAATCCCGATATTGTAATATTAGATGCCTGGTATTGGTCTGCAGACAGCTACGTTGTGTCAGTGTTTTCAAGGCTATCTTGGCACAAAACATTTTCGCGATATACCATCATCTCTAACTATGACAGATATATCTCATTTTGTGTCAAACGTAGGCTATAATTGTATGCTGGTTTTCATAAGCAAAACGCGTCTACCTGTCTTAAAATCCCGATGAACAACAAATGTATCAATTTTCATTTTAAAAAATTAAGAGTCTGACGAATGATCGTAGCCTAAATGTGTATTAATATAAACATTACACTTTGCGATTATGTGCATATTTATGGACTAAATCGGTACTAGAAGTTATTTATTCTTTATTCCACGGCGATAGATAATTTTCATCTTAAATTTTTAAATTAGTTTAATTATTCCGTAACTACATTTTAATATTTAGAATACAGTGTTCTTAATAAGGCAATTAGCTAAGTCCGCATTGAAATATTTTCAATTAAATGTTGCCAAATGGCGAATCAGGAAGAAATTACGAAAAATTTAGACTGGCTAAATATTTCCCCGCTGTATCAACGCAAAAGGCAATAACGACAAATTTCCGTTACGAGCAAGGCTTTCAGGCTTTTCATCAGGTTTCTTGTTGATTGAGTGATTTACGGAAATATTTCTGTGCCTTTATTGCCAGGGACATAAAAATTGACGTTTTCTTTGAGCCATAAGCTAAAATTCAAATGACTGTAAGTTTGCTTAATTTTCACGGTTGGCTCTTGCATTGTTTGGCACCACCTGCGAAGTGCCAATAACAATGAAGTATCTAATTGCGTGTCAAGTCATGCATTATCACTGCATCAACGAGCAGCCAATGAGAAGCTGTTGTTGGCTTGAGTAAACACATATCTTCTTGGAGACTAGCGTACAGGTTGGTGACCATGCGAATTTTTCATGTCCCTATCTATTGCATTTTACAGACGGCAAAGATTTGTTCTACAGTTCTAAAGCAAGTTTTAGCAATATTCAGACTGAGAGAACTCGCCGTAAGCAATTCAGAGATTCCCCACTTATTGTAGCTTTTATATATCTAAAATTATTTTGGAGCCTTACTCCACTCAGCACGTCGGTTAGTTTTTGAAGAAGGCATGGATTAGTAAAGCCCTGATCATCTCTTCTCATCATTAATAGTTGTATTAGTGACAACAATTTTAGATTTAAAAAAATGGTAAGTAATTTCTGCGTCTTATTTTCGGTTTTACTTATCATATCAATGATAACGTAATCGGAGGTTACTTTGAGCACATGGGTGTGACTTCGGGGCACTTTTTAATCCCCGACGCAAAGAGGGGTGTTATAATTTTGACGCGTCTGTCTGTGTATCTGTGGTATGTGTGTCTGTCTGGGCATCGTAGCTCCTAAACGAATGGACCGATTTTGATGCGGTTTTTTTTTTGTTTGAAAGCTGACGTTATCGAAATAGTTCTTGGCTATAGTTTATGAAGATCTGTTCATGCTTTTGATGATCATCAGCTCTTTTCTAGTTGTTGAAGGGAAGTGAGCAACTTCCACTGGTCTAATATATTCGATATTTAGTATCCTGTGACTTCAATGATATTACAAAAACAATGTCACCTTCATCTGATGCTGCAGCATCATCTGGGATTTGCAGGATTCCCAACTCCTCGTCAATTTACAGTCGGAGGTTTTTTTAAATGTTTAATTTAAGTTGTACTTGTATACTATTTTTTAGTTTATATAATTGTCTGCTATAAGTAAATATCAATTAAATGTTGTGTGGGTATTTATTATTTGGAATTTATCGCAAGTAAATTTCTTTTTTCAATGCTACCATACATGCAAAAAAGATTTTTTTGCAATGTCCCAAATCACCCAACGTGTATAAAATTACCCTCGTTTACGGTATTTACTTAGTTTCATCTGTAAATTAGATCCGAAATGGATATTTAACTATGCAAGAAACTGGTATCTCCATACAACATGTATAGGCTGCTATTAAAATGAGATCAGGGGTACGTCTGCGAATTGAACAGTATTTCGTTGCATATGTAACAAACAAACGATACGCTGACGAGAAGCTTTATTGTGGGAATGTGCAGCTTGTAACACAGCCAACGTGGTGTGTTGGTTTCAAATATAAGGTGTAGGGGAAGTTACCACGACCGCTAACTTGTCAGTGAGACGAGGGGTACGTGTCTTGACGCACACGGACAACTCTTCTCGCAAGCACACGCAAGTACGTACGTGTTACCCAGAAGTCCGTGGATGCCGTCAGGTCTGGGTATCTCAGTATCAAAGACGTGCTCGCCCTGCTAACAAGATGGTAAACCCTGCCGAGATTCCGGTTAGGCCAAACTCCAGTTAGTCAACACGCCGCAACCGTGTTTATATTCTACTAGGGATGGGTCGGGTCGATTCTTCAATTACACGACACCGCCGATTCTTGATGAAATCGGAATCGTCGATTTTTTTAAAGATTAAAACATTACATTTAATATTATGATTTCCTTCTGTCCCTATACACTTTACAGCTGTCCGTATCTAGTTTACCTATGCCCCTGTATACTATCTAGGAAACCTATATTCCAGTAAATAATAAAATAACAGTTTCACCAATAAATATTATTAAATCATATCTCTGAAAGGAAGAACGGAGTTCACAAAATACATAGGTAAAACTTGGACTTGGTATCGGAATAGAGGGAAAACTTAAAATCAGTATCGAAGAAATGTGGAACCGACACATCTCCTGAACATGTTTGCGTTGTTACAAATATTTGCTGAACGACTGGAAACGAAATCACGACAGCAGTCAACACCCATAGTGATACCATCCATAACGTACGAAAATTCTGGTATTGCTGTAAACTTGGGACATTGGGTCTAAAACGGATCGTACTGCTTTTTAACAATTTTTTATTATACTTATAACTGTTCCTAACGTAAAAAGCAATACTCCGTTATAACAGTAGATATTAATAACATAAAAAATACAATTGTGTATTAATAATTTTAAATTACGTGCGTTCTTTAAGGCATTAAAAATAACTAATTATTTAGGGGCTTCCAAAGGAGGAAAATTTTTAATTTTATTTATTTGTACGAAATAGTGTCAGTTTTGTAGACATTTCTTGGAATAACAGTTTCCTTTTACGAAAAAAAAATTAGCTCAGCCAGTTTTCACATAACGGCTTTTCAAAGTCAAAATTTTCATGTTTTTCTTTTCTTGTAAGCCGCAAAAACCAATGAACATAATGACATGAAAAAAATTACTCTGAAACTACATGTCACGAGCCAATGCTTGACACGTTTTAAAAAATTTAAAAATATATTTTTCAATCAATAAAAAAGGCAAAAATGTTGACATTTCATAATTTTTTTAAATCACAGAGCTATTATCAGCATTATCCCGTAATATGTCGTTTTAGTATGAAATTTTTTTATTTAATTGTGTTCGTTGGTTTTTAGCGGTTTATAAGAATGAAAAACTTGCAATTTTTACTTTGAAGTGCCCTAATGGGAAAACTGGCTGAGCTAAATTGTATGTAAGAAGATAATGTACTCCCAAGTAACTTCTACAAAACTAACACTAATTAATACAAATATAAATTTACAATTATTCCTCACTTGAACATCCTTGATAACGTTTTTTTTAACTTAGTTATTAAGAAACTACAGTATATAACGAGTAGGGCTACTCAATTGACGAATACTATATCTTAGCCATAGAAATTAAATGGCGTGGCGGAGTCTTTGATATTAACTCGGTCAATCATTGGCTTCACGAGGATCTAGATACGGATCTCGTGTCTCAGTGACTACTGCGTGCTGTGCAGGATTACACGCTGTCAGAAAGCCCTGATTGGTGAATAACTTCCCGCCATATTGCTGGCTAGAGCGTCTCGAATTAGTTCATCACGCGTGTGGTAGTTTTGTTTCTGTCCTCTTAGATATTCTGTACACCTGCCTACGATGTTCTATGTTCTCCTATGCCGTCTCGTCTCGCTCCCTTTCCCTCTCCCCGGAAGAAGGAAAGATTACATTCGCATTGCAAAATGATACAGCACATTATTGCCCAAGTTACGACCGCGAGTGTAGGAGTTAAACGCAGTTATCGTCTTCATGAGCTTTCTCATTAAAACCGTGTTTGTGGTGATGCAACTCTAAGAAGTCACATTCCTATCGCTCATAGCTTGATGGACTCGCCATAGTTATATCTTGGCAAGGTTATATCCTGTGCTGGAACCAACATTCGCGAGTGTTTGAAATAAACGTTATTTCACATAACCTACTCCGTCATTTCACACGTCAAACTACGCTGGTAAACACGTGTATGTAATTTGAACAGACGGTGTCACAGCAAAGTCAGTTCTTTGGGAAAAGGAGGGGGATCGGAAAAACTTATTCTGAGAACGCGTGAACATTTCTGATAGATGTAGAATACTTTCAATCCTCTGTTTTTTTTCTGAATCAATGCTGCCTGCATCTGCTGATTGGCATATAATTGTACAGCGTGTTACTAGCCCGTACATTAAAACAAAAAAATTAGAATTTTAAAAATAATTTAAGGAGAGATTTATTAGAAAATGTGTTATACGTGTAGTATACGCGAGTTTATGGACGTAAATAATCGGGACTTTTAATGAAATTTGACAAACAATATTCTCTTTTCATGTTATGTATATTTATTTGTCGCTTTATTTGCCCTCGACCAGCACGAGGCTTTGGTAGAGAAACACGAGTGAAAGGAGGCAGGAGCAGCCAAGGCCTGTTTAGGGGGCGTTTGGCCTAAGTGTTTTTATTTTTAAAATAATTTATATTTATATGAGGTATGGTTTGTTTTGTCGATATGCATTGTGACTATTTTTTTTTACTGTAACTAAGGTTTTTTAGCCATCAAATTTTTTTATGTGATGGCATGTAAAGTGCAAATTTGCATAAAACAATTTTCTGGAACAAAGAAAAACCAACTCACGTACTGAAATAAAAAAAACGCACTCTATGACTGTGATATAGGCATCAATGTCTCCTGTATAAGATAAAATATTTCTGTAATTTAAAACATTCTTGGATGTTTTAAATTTTAATTTCAAATCTCAGCCTTTTTTTTTTTATATAGGAGACCTTGTAGCCTACAACATTGATATTCAGTGTGAATTATTTCAGTTCGGTAAGTCATTGGGTCTTTGACATTCCATTAAAAAAAATATGAAATCAATAATAACTATGTATGTATACATAACAAACCATATCTCGTGCAAATAAAAAAAAAAATTAAACCAATATAAATTCTCGTCCAAGGACCCTCTTACGGAAATATCCCACCATTCCCCTGGAGTGATTTTGGATACTCTGGAAAACCCGGGTCCTCGCGAATATGGGGCGGGTGTATTACTACTGCTCCACCACGCTCGGTGCTCCATTAGACTCGGTGTTGTTATTTTATATTTATGTAGAGTTTCCCTATGCTACAATATACACGGACAGATTCAATGTTGTTACTTTGTACATACGTAATTTTAGTCAACAGGATAAATAAATATGCAGTGTCATCAGATTGCTAGCTAGTGCGTTGCAATTCCGCTTCTGCGATTGTCGGTATTCTGTGCTGTGACGGCAGTCCTACTGATCTTCCACATCGTGCGACAGCTGAGAGGTGCTGTCTCGAAGCCTCCAACAAGCTCACGTAACAAGGAACCGTCAGGCCGCAGTGGTTCTGTACACTTGCTTGTTCTGTGTCGTGTCACACCACGGGCACGTCGCGACGAGGGAAGTCACGCAGAGCACATTTCGCCCGCATACGGTCGGTCAGGGCGACATTCGCCTTCACTGCCAGGGCCGCCCCCGCCCCGCGCCGCCTTATGGCATCCCAAATTGGATGACTCTGAAAGTCCTCGGAGCCAAGGTTGGCGCAGTGGCGAAGGCACTCGCCTCCCGCCAAGGTGATGCGAGTTCGATTCCCGGCAGAGTTGGTCCTAGAATTTTCGCATCTGGGAATCGAGCTGGACTTTGCCGTTTGTCGCCGGTTTTTTCTCGGGTATATCTCGTTTTCCCCGCCCCTTCATTCCGGCGTTGCTTCATACCTCATGATACCCCTCACCAGCCCTAAAGACCTAGATGTTGACTGTTGTCAGAAATATCTTCCATCAGTTCAAATGGCCTTGCGTTGCGCTTTTCTTCCGCTGTAAGCTTTAAAAAAGGGAAGAAATGTGGGTAACCATTTTACGAGCGTCAAGCATAATACCGCCCTCATTTTCGTAGTACTAGATTGTGATTTGGTCGTATTATTTTTTTTGTGAGAGTCTTTCAGTTAGGTTAATTTACTTATTTAAGGGTGTGCATAACAATACGAGTTGTAATTACTGTTTTTGTATACAGTTTTGGTGTTAAGGAACGCGTATTTAAAATGCATGTTATGGCACTCCATGTGTTATACATCTGTAACACATGACCAATAGTGATGAAACAATTAGTCATACAAGGTACGTGTGCCGAGTATGGCCCGCTTAAGGTTCACAAATCATTTGTGCCTAAGTCATTAATTGTATTACTAATGTAACACGTGGATGATGTAAGACAGATGTTTATAGATGGTTAATGTTCATACTGGCAAGTAGTGTGTATGGATCTCACATAGATCTCGTCATTACCACACAATGCCGACTAGTGGGCCATATTGAGAAGTGTGCCATATTCGATATAGCTGCCTTATTATTTTTAAACTATGAATGTATTCTCGCCTGTGCCAAGTCATCAGTGGATGCGTATGTAAAAACTGGCGACTAATACTGAAAGCATTTATATAATGTTTTTTTTTTTTTTTTTTTTTTTTTTTTTTTTTTTTTTAGTAATTTCAATAAAAAATGTCTATGATTTGTAGGCCGTTCGCGATAAACTGAGCACTGCATAATGTTTTCTTTCAGCCGTTTTGCAGTTATCTTTATTATTTTTAATATGAGAACTTCCATGTAACTAAAAACCAGTGTAAACATTTCAACACTTTCAAAAGTTAACATATATTGACCCAACAAAACATACTTTTAATTAATTGCAAGTTCTGCTGAATGCTCAGTTAATAACGAACATTCTTAAACGTAAGTGAATGTTACTTCAAAATATTATTTTCACATTAAGAAAGTCCAGACTGTACAAATCTCTCAAGTGTTCTTGTATTTTCAAAACACGAATTTTTCTTTCCATCACACAAACCTTAAACGTCGGGACTGCACGAACTATGATATTTAATTTTCGCGTGAGAGAGAGAGAGAGAGAGAGCAGTTGACAATGCAGTAGCTAACCCGATACACATAAAGTTACTCACGGGAAGCAACTCTGCAGGCACAGCGGTGGTTTTCCCTGAATGCTTCTTACGCAACGCATTAGGTAAGGTAATAAAACTTAAGGCGGTAATTAGCATTATTGTTGTCGTTTTCTTTCCTGGGAAGCTCGTAGTTCTCCTTGAAGAGACGTTTGCGTTATTTACAACCTGCTTAATAGCCGCTGTGAATATCCTATTTATGAACACTCACGCAGTGATGTCAAACCATTGTGAGTTTTTCTGGGTAATTTTAGAGGCAGTTGACTTTGAACGCAAATATTTTCAGGGGCCCGCCTCCAAGAATTTTCGAACTTCTTTGCAGCGGGTTACAAATTCTCATACTTGTCGACGAAAAGAAACCTCATATCAGAAACTAACTTTCAGGTACTTCCAGTTAAAACATAATGCGCATTGTAAAAAACTGTTTCCGTCCACTCCTACGTGGCTAAAAGCGGCAAATTTGTACAACTATATTACTTCTTAGGAAAATAACCGAGTGTTCTACAGTGTACTTTATTTCATCAATAAAATAACAGAATCGCAGCTTAAAGTCCCATAGCAGTATAGATACGTTGGAAACATGGCACCCCAGTTAAGCGACTTGCACGTATGGATGACGAGGGACTAGGAGCCCGTGTCAGTGTAGCCCTTATCGCTCCTTCGCTTCTGAGCCTTCAATGAACAAAACAGCTTCAGAAAATGGCGTCGTTGACGTGAAAAATCATAGTAAATATGTACATCCTTCACAATTTTATAGAATTAAACAGCAAAACTAATATTAAAATAATATGTTCAAAGAATTCCAAAATATTTTCAAATCTGGGAAAACAGTTCATAAGAAGTAAGTTCAGAGCTTTGCAATGTGCAACATTCTTCACAACAATGTGTTGCATGGAAAAGTTCATGACTACATGCAGAGAACATTATATTGACCAGAATATCAGTCTCAGCTCATCAGATCATAGAGACGCATGTTCCAAGTGCCCAAGCAAGCAAATGTTTCATTCTGTTTCATTTGCTATAAGCTAGTCATGATTTATTTAAAATAACATAATAATAAAGCGATTTTCCCAATGCTAAAACCGCAATTATATATATATATATACATATATATATATATATAATAGGCATCCTCGCATAGTCGCGCTTCGGAATGAAAATTGATCATGATATGTATCGTAGACATTGTGACAAGATCAGCAAATAATAGTTGATTTAAGTGACGTGCCTAACTGTAAGTAATTAATATTGCATCACACGACAGCAAGAACTGGTCAAGTAAAAAGCATTTATCGGTCTCAAAGCCTGCGTTCTTCCAGGCCCCCAAGCGAGCTCGTTGTCTTCTGATTACACAAGATTTAAAGCGTAGACGCGATTATATTATTGCAGAGTATTGTAGTCGATATGTCCAGCTACGACTGTACATTTGTAATTTTGCTACTGTTCTACCAAGAAACGACAAAATTAACACGAACTCGCCGACTTTTGCTGAGTGCATTATTTTCTTTAAAAAAAAAAAAACACGTCGGAAATTGAAAAATATAAAACATGCAAACATGTATATTTATTTATTATATTGTATTTCTTATCCTTACCAGTGTGGTTATTAGTTGCTAAGAATTAATTTGTAAATATCTCCGAGCTGAAGATTTTCTCAAGAACACGTCGCTCCATAGGGTGTGTTTCGAGGTGATTACGTGGTGTGTGTGTTATTGTAGGTAGATAGTTGGGATAAAGGGGGAAGGAAAACTGCCAACTCAAATTTATTAGTTTTAAGGAACAAAATTTATTTCAGTTTTATTATTAAATCTGGCATCGTTAAGCCACTTAGTAAGACTTTGTGGTATATTCAAAGTAGTGACGGAATTGATGTATTATCTTAGCCTGTAGAAACGTTCGGAGTAGAATATTAGTTACTTTGGAATCCCAACTCGACAAAAAATCGGACCCAGATCGCCTTGGTGGGGGCGAGTGCTCTATCCACTGCGCCAACCACGGCCCTCCGTGTGTATGACGACGTGCAACTATCTGCCGTGCAGTGTCGCTACCGGTCCGTGTCAGCATCGTGGGAGGCCGCCCTCCTGCTGATCAATGAAAGTGGAACCCACGGAACAATGACCTGGATACTTGGCGAGTCAAGGTCACTCCCTGTGCCGCGACCTCGACTCTACAAGCGCTGCAAGGTCTGGTGGACTCGAACCGCGACCTCTAGACCCCCTGCGGTCGCCCGACAACATGTCATGTCCCACACAGGCTGTGGCGACAGCTCGCTGTACTAATGTTCATATGTCTTACAAATGTAGGTCTCCGTGCAGCAGGTTCTTGTTACAACTTTCCTTCATTTGCCCAGTGGCTTAATTAAATACTTTGAGATATCGGTGAAGTATTTATATTTTATTTCCACTCGTAGAACACTCAGTTTGAAAGCAACATCTGCTAGTTCAACAGATCTTGCTGCAATTACTTGTTTAAGCCTAAAAAGGTGCAGATATTGATAGTAAATTCCTCCTTACAGTTTTTTTTTATCTATATGTTTAAAATGTAGACACATTTTCAATACAAGAACACTGTAGCCTTCGTTGTTTAATTGAAGAAATGTCGTCTATAAATTAACTAGCCAACTGCGTATTTTTTGCTTGGAAAAAAATTAGACATTGAATTTTTAGTAAAAAACAAATTTCTTAACAAAATTGCGAGATAGTTTTACAAGCTTAAAATATTATTGGAAAAACGTTGAAATAAGGGTTTCGACTTTGTTCCATAGTAAATCCTCAACCAACAAACATTCAAATTTGTCTTTTATGTTAATCAACATTGGGTTTCTCAATTAGTTGCATCGTAACTCGTTCGAAAGTAAGTAATGTACCTAGAGAAAATAGAGGACTGAGTGTAGCCACAGAATAGGCAAACAATAAATATCTTCAAAAAGTACCGTTAGTACATGCGTGTGCCTACAATACGGGTGCATTTTATATAGGTTGCCATGTAGTTAAAGCAGTTATGTTTCTTGTTATATAAGAGTGAAAACTGGCGCCATCTTAGTTCATATGATGTGTGATTCTGTCTTGGTTTGCAGCAAACATTGGTGAAGTTAGCGCACTAAGAGCACATCGAAAACTATGGCCGCGACTACTTTGCATACGCAGCCAGAGGCGTATATAGAAGAGTAGACCGCGCCCCGCCTCGCATTGTTACCAACTACTCTTATTCTATCAATTTTACTTATAAACAACATTTGTTTTAAACATTTAACGGCGCCGCCTACCACGCACGCGCTTAAAATGCGTTGCAGTGTGTTCGTAAATAATTTTTTTTAGAAAACTATTTCATATTTACCCATTGTGTCAATGTACAAACAGAAATTCCACTTCGAACAATAGCGGAAAAGTAGTTTCAAAGCATAGCGTAAGTTAGAAAAATTATTTCGGAGTCGTTAAAATGGGCTAAAACCTGTTTTCCAACCTGTTATACCTGTAAAACTACTCATGGGGTTCATAAGAAACTACTTTAGAAAAAAGTAATGGACTTTGATTTAAACGTTTCACTAATAAAAATATGGGGCCACCTAAGAAAGTGTCAGTCAGGCGAGTGATCTACTATACCACTGTGCGATGTTTCAGTGTCTTGCGGTAGAGGCTATACAGCACCAGATGAGCCGGTCAACATCGCCCTTAGCGCCGTGACTCTCTCACACAAACACACGACCAGTAGGAGGACACCTTAGGTTACAGTTCTAAGCTAACGTAACTTATAACTCAAGTAACATATAATTATGTATTTAATACTTTCACTTAACAGAGAAGCTGAAAGAAATGGCTAATTCTTGCTGACATTCAACAATAACACTCGGGTGACTTTCTTGAGGCCAACTCTTTATGAATGGACGACTTGAAAAGAGGCGGAGCTTCAGTCAAGTTTGGGAAACAAATCCTATCTCCATGGATACCGCAGCCGAACATAACCTTCATTTAGCTGTTTGGCGTCAAATGTCCCGGATGAGATGTACGTCAAGAAAATTGATTATTTGTTTGGAATTTGTCGTTTTTTTTCAGGTAAACATTAATCTTATGTATTTGCGTATCTTAACTATGAAGTAGAAACTACTATTTTTTACCCTCGCGTGCAAATCTATGAATGCGCAACATTTTTGCTTTCTGCAACTACCAACTTACAAATCAGTATGTTTGTAAACAAGCTGTGTTTCCCACAGTACTTTTCCCCTGCGGTGACGTCAGGGGGCGTGTACTTAAAAACAGAGTGGTTGTACACAACGGTTAGTGGATGTTTACATTTCGAAGTGATAACTACGAATAATAGATATTTGATAATACAGTTACTTTATTCTAATTGCCACAGTTGAATGAATGATACCTCTGCACAGTGGCATGCTGTCATAAACATGAAACAAAATTGCATGTATGCACGTAAGAGAACAAGTTGGTACAAAAGTACTTTTACCAAAATATGCGGTCCGTACGCATACAGCAAGTCATTGAAATCTATGTAGCTAGTTGGGATGTGCCTAAGAAGCAAGCATGGTGTACGTATGTGTATAAACAGGGAAATTTCGCGGGTTATACGAACTGCAGGGTAGAATCCACATTCCTGTGTACACTCTAGCCTAAATAGTTTGTGCATTGATTGCTGCCCCGTAGAGACTCGGACATTTCGCAAATTCATTTGAGGAAACTCTAGATTTTCAGCTCCCTCACATGTGCGTTACTTTTTATAACTAGGCCATTATCTATCAAACTCACTCCTAGTAAGTCTAGGCCAGTTAAATACCTGTGTGAAAACACTCGCTGACTCACTACAGCGGCAGCCAATGTACAAGTAGCTGAAGACACTGTGTACACAGGACTGTGGAGTCTATCCGGTAGATCGTTGAACCCGCGAAATTTCCCCTGTCTCTGAGTATGAAATGCGTTCATTGATTCACTGCGCTTTTGTGTCATTCACACGGAAAACTTCAGGGCGTATAAAGTGTGGTCCCATTGCGAAATAACGTGTTATGTTTGAGATCTACCTTGTACTGAAAATTTTCCGCGAAAAATTTCGGTAACTAGGTATACGTAGAGAAGTCGCTTCTGTTTATATACACTGGTGCGCACAGTGGCAGTCGAGTATACGCACAGTGGATAACGGAACGACGTCTCACGAGCTCCTCCAGGTTGCTGCAGTCGTGCAGGGAGCGGGTCACGGACCGAGGTGGACTGCGAACTGACGGAGTGTCGTCGGCGAGGTACATGCTAATGTTACCATTGTGCGCTCTGCCGGGGGTCAACAGCCTGGCCGCGACGATCCCACCTCCGTCCCCGCCTTGCCGCCGCAACATCTTGCACTTCTGCACGCGGGAACGTTGCCACGATTTACGTCACTTAGGCCTCTGGCACAGTTGGATGTTGCTAGGCACAAGCTGACCATGCGGTATTGTAAGTTATCATTCTTAAAATGTATCAGATTTTAAACATCATTACAACAATTATGTTTTGTCATACAATGACAACATTTACATCAGGAAATAAGAATAAAATACGTTTCGTAAGATCGTTTTAAAGCTGCAAAATGTTTAATGCATTACTAACACTTGGCGCATAGTCCGTTGATTCATCACGCAGTCCAGTTGATGGTTGTTGTCGGTGTTGTTGGTGGTTGACAGTTGAAGGAAGTGAAAGAACTGCCTGTCTGTGGTTGTAGTTGATGTAGTGGCTAGTGTTGCTCACGAAAGCATTTCAACTCTCATTGTTGTTGTTGGTGTTGTAGTAAAATTCAAAATATTGAACTTCTAAGTACAACCGTCCAATTAAATTTCAGTATACGGATAAGGTATGTTTAACGCTAACATCAAATTATTATCAAGCCTTACTTTATTCCTAATTTCCTCAAACATAAAGCATAACACTGAAATCCAGGTCCAAAAACTTAAATTATTTCAGCCAGTCATAACCTATAACTAAATGATAAAGAACCTCATGCTTAGTCAGACCTCTTTGTCGCATAATTTGAGGCCTTGGTGCATACGACAATCAACAAGAGACCTTTAAAAATGCACGGCTTTACTGACTTGCAGACTAGCTTCCTGGAATATCTGTGTACTG